>CAVLJG010003467.1:0-235000 GCA_963669975.1 Acanthoscelides obtectus
ATACACATGTTTGCCTTGCCGATATGAATCACAAACCACATTCCGAAAGGTGAATGTTATTTACGAAAAACAAAGGTTACGTTTTTTTCTTCTAAACAAATTCAAACATTTCGTATTTGTAAGTAATTGAACAAATAATGTGCTACGATATTCGAAAAACGTACATTACTATACACATTTTAAAACAAAGCGGATGTGTCTATCATCTTTTGTTGCTAATTACTTACAAATACGAAATGTTTGAATTTGTTTAGAAGAAAAATTGTAACCCATCCTCTTTGCATAAAAATAACATTTATCAATATATGGACTGTGAACTCTCAGTTTATGCGCGACTCTCTTGTTTCAAGATCGTTGGAAATGAAGACTTGTTATTTTCAACCTATCAAATATGTATCACATAATATCATATAGTCTTGTGACATAATGAATATGAAAACAAAATAAACTATTTTTTAGCTGACGCTGACAACCCGAATACCGTATATTCGTGTAAAATTGTCGTTGATAGATTTCTTTCGTTCAATCTGCACATGTGTCAATACAATAAAAACATTTCAAGAAATTGTGATCTTAAGTCATGCTGGCAAGCTTCTTAGATGTCATCATTCTTTAGCAATGGACTGTCTCTACAAGGTGGTAGCATTCGTCGTAGGTGATCCGCAGGTTTTGTTCGCGTCAGTTAGGTTCGCTCATCAGGTCATAAAAGATTACTTTCGGCACAAGTTAGCCCATTTATGGAATGTAAGCTTACGAAATATCTCAAACACATTTTTGCATGCGAGTCCAATCCTGTAGCACACAAAACCTTTCCAGAAGGTTCACAAGGCCGCTTAGTGTCACTCAGCGCGACAGCCCTTACGCCTGTTTACATTATACATTCCATTCCTTCTCTGGGTACTTGCTCCCAGGATAAACTTTGTTAAAGATACGGGCGTGGACGGCGATGCAGTTCAATTATTGCGTGGAGGAGATCGCTTCTCAGACCAAGTAGTGCGCTTTGTGAACTTGATTACAGTGTTGATGTGCTATTGGGTGTAGTGTTTTGGTTACCTGAAAGGTGAGCAAGCACTGAGTGTTTCCTTTATTCTACTGTACTGCATGGATTGATAACCATAATACTTTTATATTCATGATCATGAATGTCTTAAGCCATGTTTATAAAGATGCTATACTTTTTACCTTCATAATTTAACTTACCGCTTACGACTTGTTATTGAATATCCGCAGGTGGGACGTCTCCAGGCTCTGGGGGGGTTGTTATGGGACTTTCGGAGCCCGTTTGCTGGGTTGAGGTAGTTATGTTACTTACTGCTCGGTTTCCTCTACCAGGGGAAACATCGGAGCGCTTTGGATGTGGCCTTTGGCCGAAGTGGCGTCCTAGGTCTGAATGACCGCTTAACTATCTTCTCTTGGCAATTGCTGGAGTCTGAATGTACCTTATGGCAGGATATGTGAAGGGATTGTTACTTTAATGATAGTCATATTGCTCGGTTACCTCTGATTCAGAGGTAACGTCGGAGATTTGGGGTATTGACACAACAGCCCTTGGCCAGCGTAATATCCCGGTTCCTGGACTGTCTTTTTGTAACAATCGTTAAACTCGGCACGTCTGACCATACACTTAGCGACCAAAGAGTTAGAGTTAGTCTGTGTGACAACTCCGAGTTAGTCTGTGCGACGACTCCTAGTCAGTCTGTGTGACGACTTAATGATCAGTCTTTGTGATGGTTAGGATTAGTCTGTGTGACGATCCCGTGATTCAGTCGATGACGAATCCGAAGTAGTAGTTGGGGTACATTAATGTAATGGTAAATAGTATTTTTTTTGTACTCCAACTACCACGAAGGCCTAAGGCCTAAGCACCCATTGGGTACCGTGGGACTATAGGAGGATACATGGGAAAAGGGGGGACGCCACACGGACTCTGGCGAGGGAACACGTGTGCATGCAACATGCACACATTCTGGCTCCGCCTACGAGAACCGTCGAGTGGTACCTCCGCGTTTGATAGTCAGAGACCATCTACCACCTACGGACAATCACAACATCCATAGCCAAGAGAAGAATTTCTCCTGGGACGGGACTCGAACCCGCACAGCGCACGGCGACTGATCAAGAGACCGAAGAGTCTACTACTGCGGCCACCGCTGCTGCCTAAAACAAACACACAACATCCATGGCGAAGGCGAGATTCGAACTCGCGGCCCGGCCGGCCGGCTGATCAGTAGCACGACACTCTGACCCACGCGGCCAACCGAGGTCCCAAGTAGATTTGTGCATGTGATCTCATGAGTGAGTTGAATGCGGGAGATACTCATAAGTCTTTTTCTAAAAATCCGATCATATCGCCCTTATCGCTTGCCAAAGGAGGATAACTCGTTGTCGTTTCGTCACCAAGTAATGACTTTAACATTACCCTGACATTGTTGCCCATATCGAACTGTTCACGTACTGCCCATGTAGTAAAAATGAAATGTTACGGGGCGGTACTTCGGAATCTTCTAAGATGAGATGTTTTCACGTTTATCGTTATATTGCTATTATCATATTACGGTTCGCATCCTACAGGAAAAAGTTAATTACGGACAACGTTATCACTGATGCCCCCCATCAGACACAGGTATATACTCTATGCGTTTCGTGCTGAAAAGTTTTCCCCGGCCTACCGACAGCACCGACCATCTGTCAACGTCGCTATGACTAACCTCGCCCCTCGCCCATACCTCGCCGATTGCTACAACCGCTCGTCAGTCTCGGCGGCATGGCAATCACGGCACGACACTCATAGGTGGGACCTCGACGCATGTCGAAAGTATTTCTCTATCATTCTGATTTTTAAGGGCTAGTATACGGGAAATCAATGGCTGCCCCTCCGGCCGGGGGAAACTTAGCAAGATACTGATTTGACCGCTGAGTTACGCTACTATTACCATTCTGTACACGTTGGTTTATATAATCAGCATTGAACATATTTTAATCCTAATCACAAATTCGTTAATTGGTGCGGAAAGCGGAACGTCGGGGCTTGCTCCTAACAGATACTTTTCTCTAGGGGCAAGGGGGTTGTATGATAATTGACAGTAGCGGAGGGGATTATTCATTTAGCGATTTCCATATGCAAATAGATGCTGAGTACAATTTTGGTAGTTGGTTTTGTAACAAAAGCTCACACTCCAATACAGGTATGTCGTGATTATTACCTTATTTCCGTTCCTTGAGCAATCTGTATGCTCAAAAATGACGTTATTGCTATCGATATTTGTTGGCAGTTGATTACTCGTATCAAGGTGGTATGACGACTAAGCATCCATTTCTATCGCACTGTACAGTGGCTCTCTGAGTTTTTGCGCATCTTTTTCATATTAAAAGTTCTAGAAAATGTCAGTTATCTGGACTCCCACAGAAGAAAAACATGACAAGCTTAAAAAAACTATTAGGTGTATAAGGGTGGTGTTAAAATTTCATCGCTTGTATGTGTGAATTTAGGCACTTATCTGAAATATCGCAATTTCGATCAACCGATTTTGATTGCTCCTTTGGTTTAAAAGTCAATGGAGAGTTATTAGCTATGATACCAAAGGTGAGTCGAACTAATTTGGGAACCATTATACCCGTTGATATGTTAGTGTGACATAGAATTAAGCATGAAACGATTTAGGTAATTGAATCGGTGATTGCCAACGAATTCGAATAGATTGTAAGTGCATATTTTTGACTCAGTCGTCTACCAAAGTGACATCCTTGTATCGACGTAATGACTGTACGATCAAACAAACATACTTGTAAGTGATGCTCGATCGTAATGTGGAGGCCTCGTCGAAGTAAATAGAACATGTGGCCCATGGCCTACAAACTCTCATTTTCTTCAAAGCTAAGTTGCTGATACGTAGAGAGCGAAGTGTAATATATCATAATTATAGGTCCATCTTCGCTCCAATTGCCTAATATTTGTGTACTGGTATGAGGAGCTGTTCCTTTGTCGTTTCATATGTTTATGCACCTCGACGCTGCAGAAAAGACTGATAAACACAGGATTTGTGACATGACAATTTTTGGGTGTATCTATCTTATGTATTTTAAGACCCTTAAATCAAATCTAAAAACAGAACTCTTCTATCACCCACAGTTATTGGGTAACATCTACTTTAATGAATTATAATACGAGCCCCTTTCCACTTCAGTTGGCCCACTTCAAGATTTTTACCAAAATATGCCTTTATATACTAAACATGACGAAACTATTCACTTCTAAAACAATTTATTTTATCAAAAACATTTTTGATACACTCTAGTCGTAAAAAATACATATTTGAAATCACTTAGACCTATAACTAATAGAACATCTGAACAAATAAACAATGTGCGAATAAATGCGCGAAGTTAACAAAGCAACAATTGAAAGATTACCATTGGGTAACATCACCTTTATTTTTTATTACGGCTGAAATTTATTGGGGCATAGTGTTAACCAAGTTTTGGCAAAAATTTGGTATAAAACAATCCCATATTTCTCGAAGCTTTTGTCTCAGTTCGGTGATTGTAGGAGCAAGATGTTGTCGTAGAACCTTTTTCATCTCGTGCCACAAAGTTTCAATAAGTGGCAGATCTGGTCTGCTAGAAACCCATTTCAAAAGTGGTACATTATTTTCTTCCATCCATTTTAAAGCATTTTTTGAGGTATGGCACGCTGCACCATCTTGCTGAAACACAAAATCTTGGCCGGATGTCAAACATTCTTCCATCCCAGGTAAAAGCGATTCTTCTAAAATTGCCAAATATTTGTTTGTATCCACATTTCCATCAATAAAATGAAGTTTTCCTACACCTTTTGATGACATACTGCCCGAGACCATAATGGATACTGGAAATTTCACTTTCCTCTTCAGACAGTCAACATGGAATGCTTCATTTTTTTTGCGAATAACTCTACTGCGACTGTCACCAACACAAACTTCGAATCGGGCCTCATCACTCCATTGTAAAGCACACCATTGTTGAGGTGTCCATTGTCTATGTTCTTTAGCCCATCTAAGCCGATTTTTATTTTGTAGTGGAGGTAATAGTGGATTTTCTTTGGCCTATAAACAAATTGTGCAACTTTAGGGTTTTTACTTCACTTTTTTTTTTATAAGAAAACTTACCTTGCAAGTGCTAAATCCCAGTTTGTGGGCCTCTCTATGAGTTGTGGACCTCGAAATTCTCCTTCCAACAGCGTCACTCCACAGAGCACTTAATTGTAAATAATTGGCACGCCTGTTTTTCACGATTATTCTTCCTAATGCTCTTCGGTCGGCATTTGTGATATTACTTTTTTCACATATCGTGGCTTAATATTAACTGAGCCAGTTACGTTATATCTTCTAACAATATTTCTCACACTGTACCGCGATAAGTCTAACAAAGTTGCAATTTCTGAGTTTGATTTCCCAAAAAATTTATTATCGGTAATCGAATTTTCTCACTAATAACCTTTCCTCTACCCATTTTGAAAACCTTAACTACCCAAAACTATTTTAAACGTATTCTGACAGCTGTGATCAATAAAAACAATTTTGCATTGAAAGAGACCATACTACTGATTGCTATTTTTGTCTCGCAAATTTTTAAGTATTGGACCAAAATCGAAACACTGTTTGGTATTTTAATTTACCATCAGCTTTGCGGGCCGTTAAGCATAGTGATGAACTTTCTGTCCCAGTTCTACCTGAATCTTGGTCTTTGGATGAGAAAGTCGAATCCACCGATTCTGAAAGTGATGGTACAGAAAGCGTAAAAATTTCCGATCCTTCGTTCGACCTGCCGCATTTGATCACACAGGGCGGACGACTTAGTTCGAGAATTGAATCTGTCAAAATCCCAGTCAGAACTTTTAGCGTCAAGATTAAACGAATGGAATCTTCTCCACGGTGATGTTAACATTACTTTTTACCGAAAACGGCAACAAGACCGCATACACTTCTTCCGTCAAGAAAGGGAGTTGATATATTGCTCCGATGTTAACAATTTGTTTGACGCTTTAGGACAGAAACATGATCCAAATGATTGGCGCCTGTTTATTGATTCCTCAAACCTTAGTTTAAAAGCGGTATTGGTACCCAACGGTAATACATATCCATCTGTACCTAAAGCGCACGCAGTTCATATGAAGAAATCATTTGAAAATATGCGAGTTCTGTTACAGCATATCCGTTATAATGAATATGGATGGGCCATATGTGTAGATTTACAGGTAAAAGCCCTTCTTTTTGGAATGCAACTGGGATATACCAAATATTGTCGTTTTCTTAGTGAATGGGACAGTCGTGCGCGAGATCGTCATTATGAACAGGAGTGGCCACTACGTCAGGTATCAACTCCGGGCCTCCAAAACATTGCTCATGAACTACTAGTTGATCCTAAAAACGTGTTGCTTCCACCTTTTCATATTAAGTTGGGACTGTTAAAATTTTTTGTGAAAGCCATGGATCGAAATGGAAGAGGGTTTCTGCATTTAAAACAAACATATCCAAGACTTAGTGAGGCAAAAATTAAGGAGGGCATATTTGTGGGTCCACGAATACGGAAAATCATGAAGGATGATGTATTTGACAGTGCTCTAAATAAAACTAAATTACGAGCTTGGAATGCTTTTAAACCAGTTACTGCAAAGATTTTAGACAATGTGGAGGCAGACAATTATAAAGATCTTGTGAGTGAACTAAATAATGCTTATAAAGGAATGAGATGTAACATGTCTCTAAAAATTCACTTTTTGGATTCTCATCTCGATTTTTTCCGGAAAATTTAGGTGCAGTAAGTGATGAACATGGTGAACGGTTCCACCGAGACATTTCTGCTATGGAAAAACAGTATCTAGGCAAATTGAGTGTCAATTTGCTTGTTGATTATTGCTGGACATTGTGAAGAGATACTTCGGGAGCAACATATCGCCGTAAAACATCCACAACAACATTCTGAGATTAATGTTTATTCGAGTGTTTATAAGTACTCTTACACACATATCCTTATATTTTACGAGCATAAGCAGCCAATAAAATGCCTTATTGCAAGAAAACCGTGGATGATGCTATTCCGGCTTTTTGGGGTACGTTTTACATAATAACCACCTTGTTTTGTCCATGTCACAAACAATTATTTTAATTTTGTTCACCAGTGAAATCCATTTGCAAACTCGTGTAGCTCGATGAGTACCACGTTGCACGAGAACAAGGAATGAGAGTTTGTGGGTCAGGGACCCGGGAGGTGTACGGTGGGAGGGAGCGGTTGCTTCTTTTCTTCGCTGCCTTCTTCGCTTTGAACTCGTGGGTTTAGCTGGGGAACGGCGGACTACACCTGTTCTATTTACGAGACGAGGCCGGGACATAACAATACCTACAGGTGAAAATATCTACCTTCATTATGCTCATATTGCTCTTTGCAAATTATCAAATCGTAGCACGTCCTGAATTCGTACAATACCACAATTATCTACAAACACTCGCACTTTTTTAAAAAATAACACTAAAACTACGCATTTAGTGATAGAACTGTAGAATAGTCGACTTATGTCAAGTGCACTTTGATCCTCGCTACAGACGATGAGAATAAGGAGACGTCCTTGACTGGCTTCTTCTATCTAGTCTGACTGCGTTGGAGATTTCAAAAACTTCGTAAGTCACACAACTTGAATCTTCCAGGAGACAATAAGAACAGTGCCATTCACAATTAAACTAGTTTTGAAGAATTTTGGGGTATTTGAGTCTTTTAATAAATTTTGCATACTCACTTGCTTATTTGACTACCAGACAGCAAAATGTATTATAAAAATAGATCTTACTTTACTCTATATCTGGATTGCAGGGATGCTGGCGACTCACTTTTTCTCACATTTTTCGATCCAACTAACTTTCACTCACTTTTCGTTGAAAACATTCACTTTTCCCATTATTTTTGCTCTCGCTGTACATATTGTAGTTTATGACCGTTTTCGAAGGAGCTGTCCTCGTTCCCTCAAACCTCACGAAATTAAATCAAGTAAATTATTTAAAATTAAAAAAGTGTTTTGAAGAAAATTCATGTTTTTATTTAATTTTGTCGATTGTTTATTCATGTTTATATTATTTTATTCAGTTGATATGCGATTTTACTGATTCAACATCACCTACCGTGTGTTTTTTCCTAGAAACTTCTGCGCAACACTTGAAAAAATGCAAATGAAAATTTAAAATCATTTCCATTTCCGCAAAATAGCTCCGTCGGTACCTCGGGTTATACTTCTTGACAGTAGGGATGTTCGATACAATCCTATATTTAGAAGTATCGATACTTTTGCTTCCCATACCCGATATTTTGGATCGGTATTTTTATATACGACACTTGGGTGTATCGATACATTTCACGAGTATCGTCATCTTTCGATCCGGACTGTGTCAGAAAGAGTGACTAACTTCAGATTACTTTTCTTCTTTGTTTCCTTCCGCTGGATATCGATAATTTTATTCCAATATTTCCAGTATCGATACTTCCTAAAACGATAAGAATCGATACATAATGATACTTTTCGTGGATCTAAACATCCTTAATCTTGACAGCTTGTTGTTCTTGTCAACTGGGTTGCAGGGTGCGGTGCTTACATTTTGCTAAAATCTTATGACAAATAGAAGCTTCAAATGAAATATTGACGAATATGAACGGATATGCTTAGAATTTAGAATATAAATTCATATTGCAAATTTCAGATTGTCTATGCATGGACTTTAACCGGATTTTTCGGTATTTTTACCGAAAAGAGAATATTTATTGATTTTTCAAAATAATTCAAATATTTCTATACTTGCCGAAAAAGAGCTGAAACCAAAAATAAAGCTAAAAGTTAATTTTATGTAGTCTTAGTCTAGTTTTATATCCATCATATACCCTCAGGCAGATTACGAACGCATACCCTCATCCCTTACTCGGCTTGCCCTGAATTGATTTTTGTGCTTACAAAAGGTACAGACTGGTAGATTACCGTCATGACCTCATCACCGGACAAGCAATAAAGAAACCGATACCTGTCTGTTTTCAAAATAAATATTCAATTAAAATGCCAGATGTGTTCAGGAGTTCAGGGGTAAAACAGAAAAATATTCACAACCCTTTGAGCAAGAATCGAAGAGTTTCCAGAATGGTTGCAGAGTACTTTGAAAGCGCGACCAGTATGCACATTGTAGAAGTTGTAATATAGAACTATACCCTCAAATAACATGTGTGCGCGCCCAATGCAATAACAGACGTTTTGCATGGCTCAAAGGTCCTTGATCTGCCACTGATCTCGGGACGGCATTTACCTTATACCGAATTCAATGAACAGTATTTACCGATTCCGTTTTTTTTGCCGGTTTGGCAACACTGCAGATGTGCAGATCACTTCAAAGGCAATTGATATCCCAGACGTGTTATAATAATAGAAATAATAAGAAAATATAATAATGTTTGGAGATATATTTTCATAAATAGGTATTTTTGATTCTGACATAATATCTAGACGATGAATAATAGGTGGATGCGGATACTTTTACAAATATCGATGTTTTAGGACCCAGAAATGCAGAATGTGCTGATTGTTTACATTCGGTGTGGATTTCTAGATCATAAATTAGCAAAAATTGTTTTTGATGTAACAAAAGATGATGAACCAGTTGGAATACGTTTTATATCCTTTTTTTGTAAAATAACAAAAATCGGTACATTTCTACAGGTACGTATTATGGACAACACCCTGTACATGATATATAGACAAAACTAGATTGCCATGCTTGAACAGTCGTCAAAAACAGTGAAGACATCCCACTAAATATAATAGCTAGAAAATCGACCTATTATTTCTCTCATTTTCATTGGTCCGTTTAAATAACTGACCGTCTTTTCTGAAATGATAAAAATTTGAAATTCTATGAAAGTTATCCAAATTCTAAGGCACAAAGACATAATATTACATCTATAATGTACCCTTATTTATAAGGCCACCGTTTTTTCACGACTTCATTCAACATTTCAATAGAAATCACTGATATTCAGAGAGTTTTGACAGCTTCCGTCAAATTGCATTTCGATAAGGTCTTTTCCTATTGGTCCAACTGACCGTCAAATATTAATGTTGGTGAAATTGGCCCTTATGATGGTTAAAAAATTCTAGGATTACCAAATAAGTGGACGCCATTTTAATAAAATAAATTTTAGACTGTACTACATTTGGAGATGTAAGGATACGTGTTCACTTTAATTAATAAAAAATTATCGTTGAGAAACTTCCAGCTCCCGAGACGTGCTTCTAAGTGCAACTAAAATAAACCCTCCCTAACTTCACTGAAGTTGCGTTGCGTCACTTCAACATTGTTTGAGTTTCTCATTAATCCGTTTATGTCACACAAATTCACCTGCATATTTTCCTTGCCGCTCATTTTCTCCCAGTTTCCCGAGCTATTAACAGCAAAAACAGACCAAGACGTGAATAAATTTGCTTGGCAGGCCCAAGCCGACTTTAGGAAATTTACGAGGCACCTTGCTCTGCCTTCCTGTGTCACTGCGTTGATGGAGAATTACCGGCTGCTCCCGTTTTTCAAGCATTATAATGCTTCTTCTTACCAGGAAGAGATGCTCAAAACGATAAACAAGAATAAATTGCGCCACCTAGATTTTTCGTTATGGAACATTTAATCTGGAGGAGCTGTCAAAGGGAAGATGGATGAGCTTGGTAGGTACTTGCTAGAAAGTCTTGGTATTAGAAATCTGCTGTTTTTATATCAAAAATTAGTCAAATCATATTAGCAAGTTTCCCTGAAATAATTGAAGTGTTTGGTTTTGTTGATGCAAGTTGTTCAAGGGGGTATTTAAAACATTGACATATAAAATGGGTACATCAATTTTTGTGGCAAAAACTTTTTATCCGACAACAAAGAGTGAGAAAACGTGTTTTTGGAATTCAATAGAAAGTATTGGCAGGAACGAAAAAACTCTTCAAATAAATTTTTTTAGGTGTTTATGAGATCTACAAAATGAGTCCACACCTAAAAAGTTCCGCCTAACAGCACAAAAGTTATGACCGAAAACCTAGGTAAATGTAGGTTTTGGCTTTTGTTGAGAATACGAAAATAGAAAAAAGGAGCTTTGTGGAATCGAACCTCCGTCCTGGGGATCTGCAATCGTTACTCCTTTAAATAATGTTTTACGGACTAATACCGATAAGCATTTTGCCTAATTTTTCGAACATTCAGGTCGCCACAATTGGTTGATATCTCTCTACTGTTTTTTCGTTTTCTCGGGTTTACTTTCCAACATTTTGAACTCGCAGTCGTTTTAATCGTACGAGATTCCGAAAACAAACGTATACTATATTAATACTTTCAGAAAAAAGGTCAGGGAGTGATATTTTTTCGTACAGAAACAGGATTCCGTGACCTACTTAGCGGACAAAGTCAAAGAGAGTTTGTAACAAAATTATTGTGACTTCAGTTTGCATGCTAACTTTATAAACAGTTCAGTGTATTTAAATATTAAATATCATTTATAAACTTTGAGGCTCATCTGCGACCGTGTAAAAATTTCAGCTGTAATTATATATACATAAGAGTATGAAGAAATCTTTAAAGAAAATGTTTTTCTTCGCAACAAAAGATGATAGACACATCCGCTTTGTTTTAAAATGTATATAATAACTAGGGATCGACCGATACCGATATATGATATCGTCATATCGGCGATATCGGCCTTTTTGACCGATATGGCCGCCCATATGCCGATATAGGTTGGCCGATATAAAATAAGTTAACATTGTTGAATGAAACAGACAAAAGCTAGAAAAACATTCACTTTATTTAAATGAATTAAAGTAACATTTGTCTCTGACATATATCTATAAAAAACGAAACGTAACAGCCATATTCAGTCTTAATTTTTTTGAAAATTTAAGGAAAATGAGTAAATAAAAATTAAACATGAAAAATACTGCTTGATCTTTAAGAAAGGTGTAAATTAAGATAATTAATACTTAAAATTTAACTTAGGCAAATTGTGGTGTACAAATAATAAAGCTTCCGCCCTATCAGGTGTTAACCTGCTTCGTCTGGCATCATAAATGTTGCCTGCCTCAGAAAAAACTTGTTCACTCGCTACACTCCCAGCTGGTGCCGACAAATATATGGCAGCTAGTGGGAAAAGTTTGGCAAATCGCAATTTATTATCATTCCACCACTGAACAGGATTGTCAAATCTTGCAATCACTGGTAGATTGGTATACGCATTAATTTCCTTGTCTAGTGTATTTACTGATTGGTGCTCCCATTTTCGTTGGGAATTTCCAGATGTCCCTTCACCTGCAAAATGTTCATACGTCTGCCAGAACATATCTCGTGAGGTATTCGGTGTTTCTGCAGTTGTCTCCTGTATTAGCATTTTTAATGGAATATCATCATCCTCACTTGCACTGTCAGCAACAGTTGTGCTTCCTCCCTCTAACTCACGAATTTTGTTTTTGAGTACTTCATACATCTGTTGCTTTTCTGTGCTGTCAAAAAACTATTTTTGAAGCGTGGATCCAACAGAGTGGCCACTGTAAAGTATTCGTCACTAAAAATGTGGCTAAACCGCTTTTCTAAATTTTTTTTAAGGGCGCCTCTAAGTGCGTCTACACCACAAAATATATCTTTAGAGTTGTTGCTTAAATAAGAAATCAAAGTTTTTACCAAAGGAATTACTTCTGATAAACAGCATTCTCTTTTGCTTGCAAGATTTGTCAACTCTTCAAACGGTTGTAAAAGATTTATAACATCTTTTGTCAGCTCCCATTGCTGATAAGTTAAATCAGATAAATCTGGATAGTCCAGGATGTACATACTTATAGCTGTTTTTTGCTCAAGTAATCGTTCCAGCATGTAGTATGTCGAGTTCCATCTTGTTGTTATATCTTGGATAAGTCTTTTTGGCGGGAGATTCATCTGATCTTGTATTTTCTTCAGTTTATCACAGGCAGTCGAAGAGTGATTAAAGTGAGATACAATTCTTCTTGCTTTGATGATAATATCTGTCACTGATCTTTGGCAATCAAGAGAATCTTTTATTGTCAATTGTAAAGTGTGAACAAAACAACTCTGGTATTTTATTCGTGCATCAGACAATCCTTTTTTCATATTTGCAGCGTTATCAGCAAGAATTATATGAATTTGGTCTTTGTCTAGCTTCCATTGCTCTAGTAAAAGTTTAACCATCTCGGATATATTGACAGCTGTATGACTGCCTGCGAAACTCCTACATGCCAGAACGAATGATTCTCTATGGGTAGATACGTATTTATTCCAAAAATGAGCAGTCAAAGAAATAAAGGAGAAGTTGTTGTATTGGCAGGTCCATATATCTGATGTTAGTGACATTTTTCCAATCATTTGATCTATTTTCTTCTGCACGCACGCTTTGCATCGTTGAAATATATCAGGATAACAGTTTCACGAAAATACTTATCTGATGGTATTTCATAAGAAGGGAATGCTTTTTTAGTAAACGAGTGAAACCAATATCAGCAGTAAGGGAAAATGGTTGGTTGTCCACTGCTATCATCTCGCCAATCAGGTAATGGATTTCCTTTGACTTTGCTGAATTCAAGTCCCATTTATGAAGTCTCTCCAAAGCTGCTGAAATTTTTGGTTGATGGGATGGCCTATCGCTGTGATGCTTCGATGTAAATGGTTCAGAGTTTCTTCTTTCCTGCATCTTCGAACTTTCCAGATCCACAAGTCCACCTATAAAATTTGATCTTTGTTATAATTGGATAATTATTTTGGATATAAAATTTAGAAACAACACCTAACTATGAAAAACATTACTCTTGAATAGACATACACATAAGTTTTGAACGAAAACTAGAAAACATTCTTACCTGGGTTATTTAAGGTCTGCATTTTTGAATACTCGTCTTTGTGATGTTTAGATAAATGATACTTCATATTTGAAGTGTTGGCTGTTTTCCCTCTGCCGCCCAAGGAAACCTGTTTTTTACATATCACGCATATAACACTATCAGATTCGTTAGTCCTCCGATCGGAAACTCTATCAAAATATTTCCAAAGAACGCTACTTTTCCTCATGTTTGACATTTTTGTAGAGAGCTAAACCTGAAGCAACCAAGGCCGTTCAAGCAAATATTATGACTTGCATAGACGTGCTTGTCGCCTACGTGCTTCGCCCAAGGTTACCGAACCGAAACACACCCGATGGTGCGCGGAAACAGACGAACGGCCGATAGGCCGATATGGCCGATATATCGGCCTGCGACATATCGGTATCGGCCGATATATCGGTATCGGTGAAAATCCTATATCGGTCGATCCCTAATAATAACGTATGTTTTTCGAAAATACGAAACATTTGAATTTGTTTAGAAGAAAAAAGCGTAACCCTTCGTTTTTCGCATAAAAATAACATTTATCTTTCGGACTGTTTTGTGATTTATATCAGCAAGGTAAACTCGTATATTTTGTTATAAAATGCCCTTTGAACGAACGCTGTAAATTGCTTAATTAATGCATTTTTAAGAAGGGTGATAGACTACAGGCCTTAGACACTTTGCTTCATAATTTCCTATACTACAATATACATTCCCAAATAAGAATTTCTTAGCATGGCTTTATGAAGGGTAGATCAACCATAACTAACCTAGCCTGTTTTACTCAGTCAGTCTTCTGTGCATTAGATGCTAATGGTCAGGCGGATGTAATTTATACAGATTTTAGTAAGGCATTTGACAAACTTGATCGTAGTATTCTATTAACGAAGCTGAGCTATTTTGGATTATCCTCCAAGCTGTTATCCTTTCTTAAGTCATATCTATCAGAAAGAAAGCAATATGTTGAATATGATGGTGTCAAATCCATTGAATTCTTCCCAACCTCAGGGGTACCTCAAGGCTCCTGCTTAGGTCCTTTGCCTTTCATACTGTTCATAAACGATATTGTTAGCGACATCGGCAGTAGCCACTTAATCTATGCTGGTAATCTGAAAATTTGTTTCAATGTGGACTGCAGCACTGACTGTGCTCGCTTACAAAAAGACGTAGCCAAAATAGTTAAATGGTGTGCTCTCGATCGACTTCCAATCAACTACAGTAAATGTAGTGTTATGTCTTACACAAGAAAGCTAGATATTACTGCATTTGACTACAAAATTGGCAATCATTCTCTACTGAGAGTAAAAGAATGCAAGGTCCTGGGTGTGATTTTTGACATGTCACTTAGCTTCAATCCTCATATTGAATACCTTATTAATGCTGTCAACAGATCATTAGGATCTGTAGTACGTAACTCAAAGGAATTAAGTAACAAAGATGCTTTATAATTCATTCAAACTGTCTAAATTAGAATATGGACGGCTAATATGGAATCCGTGCTATGTTACAACTTGTGGCTCTCTGGAGAAGATTCAACGGAAATTTCTGAAATTTCTTTCATTCAAAATTGACGGTACGTACCTACCTATTGGGGTCCCACAGGAAGACCTGTTACGTAAGCACAAGTTTATCAGTCTTGATAACAGAAGAAAGATTAACTCGCTAATATTCCTGCAGTTACGATTGTCCATCATTTCTAGCACAGATTAAATTTAATGCTCCAAAATTTGTTACTCGCAATACACTCACTTTTTACCTACCTACCCCACGAACTAACTTACTGTTGCACTCACCTTTGTACTCGATGTGTTCATGTTATAATAGTCTACAGAGTACATTTGATTTTGTTAAATACAAGTATTTCGAATATTAAGAGAGTTTGCAGTGAAATGATTTAGTTTTTATTTATATTGTTGTTTTGCCACCAGTAATTGGTTAACCCTGTTGGTGGTGGATTTCAATAAATAAATAAATAAATAGTAGTGATGACCGGAAAATAGATGTTTTGGGATAAACAATTAAATATTCTCAAAAACTACTTGACCCATTTACTCCAATTTTGCTGTGGTTATGTAGAAGTATGACGCCTACGGATTTGAAGAATTTCAGGTATTTCCGTAAAATTATCGTCACGTTACCAACAAATGCCAAAACCTGCATTTTGCCTAGGCTTTCGGTCATAACTTTTTTTGCTATTAGTCGGATCGTTTTACGTGTGGTCTCATTTTGTAGTACTCGTAAATACCTAAAAATCTTATTTGAAGAGTTTTTTTCGTTCCTGTCAACACTTTCGATTCAAGCGCAAATATTGTCCCACAAAAAATTGGTGTATCCATTTTATGCATCCACATTTTAAACACTAACTTGAACAAGTTGCATCAATAAAACCAAAGTTTACAATTATTTCGTAAACCAGTGGTATTTTCGTCTATGATTAGAGTGAATGAAAATATCTCTGCACACAGCTTTTATGCGTTTGTGGTGATATGCGAGTTCCTTCAGAATGTGATAACCGTAGTCGAACAAGTTTGGACAGAAACATATTTCTTCATACTCATATTTTCCATATACACATACACACACGCATCCCTATTAACATTATAAAAAAGTGTGGAGCTTGTTACCCAATGGCCCTAAAATGGCAGAACCAACGAATTCAGACCAGGCATATGGTAAGACTTCCGTTAGGGATTTGTTTGCCTCCTTATGCTCATAGTCTGTAGGAGGATCAACGTGCATTTTACAAGTACACTTGACATAAGTTAATATTTTTACAGTTCTATCATGAAATTCGTATTATATCTAGTGTTATTTTTTAAAAGCGCAAGTGTTTGGAGATAATTGTGGTCTTGGACGATTTCAAAACATAGTACTTCTTACATAATTTACAAACGGCGACAGAAGCCTAATGAAGGTATATGTTTTCACCGGTAAGTATATTTCAGAGTAAAAGTGGCGGTTGAAGTTTGGGAATATTTTTTAAATAGAATGGAGATCCTATGATACCTTATTATGAAGCTGTTTTTCGAGTCCTTTGTTTTTGTTCAACGAATCACTTCCACTTACCAACTAACCATCAAAACGCCATAGTGTATGGTATATTTAAAAACAAATATCAATATCTATAGAATTTTCTTGAATGTTCTATATTTTACTGCACATTTAGACATACGTCTTCAAAATAAGATGATAAAACATTTGGATGATCAGTTGTTGGTTTATAAGAGGTACAACACATAAAAATAGTCAACTTGGCAGAACATTAGTCCGCCATTTTGAAAGCGCTGTAGAGGTGTTCAACGAGCAGAAGTAGAAGAGCTTTCGGATTTTTCCTGTGCTATCAACCCAATCCACAACTTTGCTGTTGACAGCACTCTACATGCAGGAATTCAGAGCGACAAGCTATCCAGAGAAGGGATGTCCGACTGATCGTTGACTCTTCTGTAACAGACAGTCTCGAAATCCTCCCTCACCGGCGAACCGTCGGCGATACCTCGGTCTCTTCTACCGCTACATCAACGGGCTTTGCTCATCAGAGCTCTCCTTCATGATGTCGTCTCGCGATTTACCTGCCTGACTTTGGCCTCTCATCCCAACCGTGTCGAACTTCGGACATCCAGAACTGGCCGATACGACCGCTCCTTTGACCCGAGGGCGTCGAGGTTGTGGAACAATGTACGAGAGGAGGCTTTTCCCAGTTCTACTAGGTAACCTTATGCCGTTCAAAAATCGGATTAACAGAATTTCTCTGGGATCCTCATATTAGCAGGCATTTGGGCTTCTGCCTGCGCGGCTGCTTCGAGTAAAAAATCCAGTGTTATTGTTTATTGCTGGTTAACGGGCGTAATTATTACGATGGATATTTAAGAATTCCTGTTAGCGAGCGAAAAATTGGCTTTGTTCCCTAGCATCCAGTATCAGGTGAATCTTACCGCTATATGGAGATTGTTGGTTTATCAGATGTCATTCAGCAGTTGAGCTAAAGCATGTCCCAGACAGCGCTGAAATCCAGCTGCTGAATGCTAGTGAACCAAGACATTTGTTTTTGGATTAATTACCGATTTCTGTCCCTTAGTCGTTGTTCAAAGAATAATAATGCTTTCTCTTGCCAGTAGCTGTTCTATTATTGATGGTATACAATTTCCGAAATTATAATAAGTGACATATAAATCCGAACACCCAGTTTAAATGGTTTTATTTTAATAAAATTTTGTATAAGTATTTAATGAAGCATAATAAGTAAATGGTCTTGCAACATGTGGTCGGGCATTATCTTGTTGGAAAGTTGGATCTGCCAGGGTGTCAAGATAGGGTAAAAGATGGGGTTCTAGAACTTCGTGGATATAACGCTGCGCGTTCATGTTACCTCTGATGAAGATTAAAGGTGACCTGGAACCATAAGCTATAGCACCCCAAACCATAACTCCAACAGTGTGATGAACATGTCTTTCAACAAAAAACTGTGGATTCCTCCTTTCACCACGTCGCCTTCTAACCCTGGCACGACCATCGTGCATGCCTAAACAAAATCGAGACTCGTCACTAAAGACAATACTGTTCCATTCCTGATCCCAGAGTGACCGTTGTCTACACCACTCAAGGCGATTACGTCGGTGTTCTCGAGTTAAAGGGGGGACCCAGTGTGGCCGGTATGAAAACAAGCCAAAACTTCTCATTCGTCGGTAAACACTTCGCATGCCTTCCGTGTTCTGCAAACCATTCATTTGCAATGGACCTGGTAGTGGAGAAACGGTCCCTTAAGGCCAATAATCTTAGGCGGCGATCTTCACGGTCTTGTTGTTCTACGGCGGCGTCCAGTGCCCCTTGCTCTTTGCGTACGGCCTTCTCGAAGCCATGCCTGACAACACCTAACCACAGTATCTACACTTCTTTGCACTCTAACTGCAATTGCCCGAAAAGAAAGTCCAGCTTCCCGAAGTCCCACTATACGGCCCCTATCAAACTCACTAAGTTGACGAAATCGTACAGGTCTCCGTACTCTAGGCATCGTAACCGATCGTAAAGGATGTCAAGAACCAAAATCCGCCAACGTTGATTCTTTACTGCGGCTGAAATATTCATTTTTAGAGCGTTAGTGAATTAAAAAAAAGCAGTATAAAAACCGCAATGTCCAACTGATAAGGCTGACAATTTTTTCACTTGTTATTTACAGTAAGATAAATACATTCACCAACTTTTATTAAAATAAAACCATTTAAACTGGGTATTCGGATTTATATGTCACTTAGTATATTTCTGATGAAAACACAAACAGACTAGATCCAACGGATGAATAAATTGATTAACAGAGGGACAAACCAGCTTGCAGACTTTAAATCTTGAATATGCTTATAGGATATTTCACTTTTTCTTTCGTAGGAAATGAAAGCTCCCACAGCTTAAAGCTATCCGTTTTGAATGGATTTTCCGCTGTAAAGGAAAATTTAAATTTGATATATCAGCCTGAGTCGAGCCAGACCGCAAGATTAAATAAAAACGGGCAATAAATCAAGCGCTCCGTGCTGTCAGACGGAACACTGTATTATTTATCGACACTTCGCAGCAGTTCGATTACACCAAGACATTTGTCTCGTCAGGAAACTGATTTTGCCGCAGTCACGATGTTAATCTAGCGGAAAAGAATAAAAATTGCAGGCAGGCGTCGGAAGAATTTGACTATGCAAAGTATGAATAGCGCATTTTTGTAAATTGATAGTATGTTTGCACAACGTAGGACAAACATTCAAGAGTGATTCTTTGAACCGTTATCAAAGACGATTTTGCCTTTAGACAGTGTTTGCTGTATTGTTTCACTTAGATTGTACATGCACGCTCAACATTTTCTTGAATTCACATCTAAAACATATGTACTTACTTTTTAAAAACTATTTATTTTCAACTTTTTCACAAAGTAACATTGTCTCCTTCAAAATACTGTCCACTACAACTAATACAATTGTCCCACCGGTGCTTCCACTGCTTGAAACATTTTTTGAGGTCTTCCTTAGAAATGTCAGATAGCTCCTCCCTCGTACTTATCTATTTTGTTTATACTCCTGAGGCCTAAACATCCATGGGGTACCGTGGGGCTATAGATGGATACACAGTGGAAAGGGGGGACGCCACACGGACTCTGGCGAAGAGGACACATGCACACATTCTGGCCCCACCTGCGAGATCCGCCGGGTGGTACCTCCGCGTTCGACAGTCAGAGACGGTCTACCACCTACGGACGATCACAACATCCATAGCCAAGGGTAAAGTTTTTCTTGGTACGGGATTCGAACCCGCGCAGCGCACGGCGACTGATCAGGAGACCGAAAAGTCTACCACTGCGGCCACCGCAGCCTTCTCTTTTCACAGTAATACATGAAGAAATAAATAGGTTCATTCTTTTTTGAGTTGCATCCGACATCTTTACCATAGCTGCTAGTGAATTTTGAATAGGAGTTCTACGAGCCCCTTCCCACTTCAGTTGGCCCAACAATTGAAATCTTAGTTTTCTTCTTATCAAACACAAATAATGAAAATGTAGCAGGGTGTTATAGGTTTAAAATATTAAAAATGCATATTTTGATAATATATAGTAGAAAACACCAACTTTATCACTCCCTAATCAAATTTGCAGCATAAAAATAACACATGTTGCAATTACAGCATTAAACCTATTTTCATTTCAATGCAAAATAAGTCTATAACGCATAGGTGGCTGTGAAAAATAAAAGCCATGACAATTGTTTTTATTAATCACAGCTGTCAGAATACGTTTAAAATAGTTTTGGGTAGTTAAGGTTTTCAAAATGGGTAGAGGAAATGTTATTAGTGAGAAAATTCGGTTACTGATAATTAAATTTTTTAATTCTGGGAAATCAAAGTCAGAAATTGCAACTTTGTTAGACTTATCGCGGTACAGTGTGAGAAATATTGTTAGAAGATATAACGTAACTGGTTCAGTTAATATTAAGCCACGATATGTGAAAAAAAGTAACATCACAAATGCCGACCGAAGAGCATTAAGAAGAATAATGGTAAAAAACAGGCGTGCCAATTATCTACAATTAAGTGCTCTGTGGAGTGACGCTGTTGGAAGGAGAATTTCGAGGTCCACAACTCATAGAGAGGCCCACAAACTGGGATTTAGCACTTGCAAGGTAAGTTTTCTTATAAAAAAAAGTGAAGTAAAAGTCCTAAAGTTGCACAACTTGTTTATAGGCCAAAGAAAAGCCACTACTAACTCCACTGCAAAAGAAAAATCGTCTTAGATGGGCTAAAGAACATAGACAATGGACACCTCAACAATTGTGTGCAATGCAATTTAGTGATGAGGCCCGATTCGAAGTTTGTGTTGGTGACAGTCGCAGTAGAGTTATTCGCAAAAAAATTAAGCATTCCATGTTGACTGTCTGAAGAGAAAAGTGAAATTTCTAGCATCCATTATGGTGTGGGGCAGTATGTCATCAAAAGGAGTAGGAAAACTTCATTTTATTGATGGAAGTGTGGATACAAACAAATATTTGGTAATTTTAGAAGAATCGCTTTTACCAGTGATGGAAGAATGTTTGACATCCGGCCAAGATTTTGTGTTTCAGCAAGATGGTGCAGCGTGCCATACCTCAAAAAAGGCTATAAAATGGATGGAAGAAAGTAATGTACCATTTTTGAAATGGGTTTCTAGCAGTCCAGATCTGTCACCTATTGAAACTTTGTGGCATGAGATGACAAAGGTTCTACGACAACATCCTGCTCGTACAATCACCGAACTGAGACAAAAGCTTCAAGAAATATGGGATTGTTTTACACCAAATTTTTCACAAAACTTGGTTAACACTATGCCCCAAAGAATATCAGCCGTATTAAAAAATAAAGGTGATGTTACCCA
This sequence comes from Acanthoscelides obtectus, assembly GCA_963669975.1. NCBI lineage: Eukaryota > Metazoa > Arthropoda > Insecta > Coleoptera > Chrysomelidae > Acanthoscelides > Acanthoscelides obtectus. Next base: position 21,777 of record CAVLJG010003467.1, read on the forward strand.
ATGGTAATCTTTCAATTGTTGCTTTGTTAACTTCGCGCATTTATTCGCACATTGTTTATTTGTTCAGATGTTCTATTAGTTATAGGTCTAAGTGATTTCAAATATGTATTTTTATGACTAGAGTGTATCTAAAATGTTTTTGAGAAAATAAATTGTTTTAGTCATGTTTAGTTTATAAAGGCATATTTTGGTACAAATCTTGAAGTGGGCCAACTGAAGTGGGAAGGGGCTCGTAAATTACAAAATGTGTTAATAAAAAATCGAAACGAAATTTTGGCTATCTATGTATCATCGAAATGATTCGTCAATGGATAGGACATTCTAAAGAATCTCCTCTTGATGTTTTGCGGAGACGCTTGTATATTACTTCTGGTCAGCATAGGAATTTTTGTCATTGACAATCATCGGTTGAAAAACAATAAAAAAAAAACGCGAATTTCCGATGCATCTTTCAACAAAAATAAGAAGTTGTGACATTGTATCTTAACGTATCATAGTGTCTGGTTATGATTCAGTTGTTTCGTAAGCCATTCGAAAATATTTTGCACCATATTAGCAAATTTCCCCGAAATAATTGTAGAGTCTGGTTTTATTGATTCAAGTTATTCAAGGAGGATATTTAAAACATAGATGTATAAAATGAGTTTACCTAACAACGAAGATACGTGTTTTTTGAGATCCTAGCAAAACTGTTGGCAGGAAGAAAAAACTGTTCAAATAAGATTTTTAGGTATTGCTACTTGAAATTCTTCAAATCTTTAGGCTTCATACTTCTAAATAACCACAACAAAGTTTTAGTCGATTGGTCAAGTAGTTTTTGAGAATTTCTAATTGTTTATCCCAAAACGCCTGTCTTCCGGCCATCACTACTAGTTTGCTGAGCAAGACACAGAGTTCGTTCAAAGGGCATTTTATAGCAAAATACACGAGCTTACCTTGCCGACATGAATCACAAACCATTCCGAAAGATGATTGCTAGTTTTATGTTTCTTCTAAACACATTCCAACATTTCGTATTTGTGAGTAATTTAACTGATTCGCTACGATATTCGAAAAACATACGTTATTATACACATTTTAAAGTAATGTGGATGTGTCTATAACCTTTTGTTGTAAAGAAAACAATTTTTTTCAAGATTTCTTCATACTGTGTCTATACATATTTAGAGCTGAAATTTTTACACGGTCACAAATGAGCCTTAAAGTTTATAAAAAAAATTTTTATACTGAAATGCACTGAACTATCCATAAAGTTAGCACGCAAACTGAAAATACAATATTGTGTTTCAAACTGCCTTAGACTAGTTAGTATGTAGCATGAGCTAAATGGCTGCATTATTGATTACTGCATGACTTTCTCAAATAAGTAGGTCACGTAATCATTTTCTTTATGAAGAAATATAATTCTCTGGACCTTTTTCCTAAAAGTATTAAAACATTATCCGTCTGTTTGACGCGTTCAAAATGTTGGAAAATAAACTCGAGAAAACGAAAAAACAGTAGACAAATATCAACCAATCGTAGCGAATTGGCTGTCTGAAAAATTAGACAAAATGCTCGGTGTTAGTCCCTGATACATTATTTCAAGCTTCAGCGTTGTATCCTGTATAGTTTCCAAGAGTATTCTAATTGTTTATATATACGGTAGTATAGTAAAAGGTGATCATTTACTCCGTTTTGGCTTGTTGCTCAAAATGTGGATTGTTACGTCCTGTCCAGATAACCTTTCAAAGTATACATAAATTTTGGAACAGCCATTTGCTATTTGACTTCGTTCTCTACTTTTCAAGATAATTTTCTTTTTATAATGAGTCGTCCCACTTCTCGTTGGCTAGTTCAGATTATCCTTTGTAGTTAGGTGCGGCGTGTAAAACCTGTCGCAGTAATTAATTTTTCCACAGGACAAATTTCTCGATGTAATGGCGCACCAGAGAAGCACACCCGTAAATAATGCAGACTTCCATTTAATAGGGTCGGACTGGACGTCTGATTTATTATTAGTTTCTTTTTAATTTCCGATTTTCACGAATATCAGAATTTTCCTGGCAAGCAGAAAATCCATTTAAAGGCGCAACGCGCGAAGCCTGCTCGATGTTTTTTGTTTTTGTTGGCGCGTGAAATGCAAAACTTTAACTGACTGCTGTGCACTCTCGACAACTTATGATGCTTCGAGAAGCGAGGAAATGAAGATATGAAATATACACTCAGTGATAAAAAATAGAACACCCAGTGAAAATGACTTTTTTTGAATGAAGTTTTACACACAGTAAATCATCAGCAAGAGGAAGTCGTAGTTCAATTTTGAACTGAAAACATTTACGCTATCGCTAGATTTCGCTAATAATGTTTTGGGTTACCTTCATGTAGTATATGAGTACATCAATCTAGTCGTAGATGCATGCTTCTGACGAGGTGATTTATGTTTCTTGAAATATCTCCTCCCAAGTTACCTGTACTCGATTTGAAAAGCTGCTACCGTTGATGGAGAATGAGGTCAGGAAGTCGCTCTTCTTCCCATAATTAATGATTCCACGCATGCTCAACTGACGAATCGTCTGGAGATCTAGAAGGCTAAAAAATTAGGTTGAGCGATCATCATCTTGTTGGTAAATAGGGTTCTCAACCATTTGGGGAAATGGAAAAATGAGGTTCTAGTATTTTCTAGGTATACCCTTGTATCGTCAAACCTCCTCTAATTGAGACTACGGGTGACTTATCACCATATCTCCTCAAATCCTGGCTCCTACAGTATGTATAACTGTAAATAAAATCTTATTATTAGATTCAATGAAAGATGGAAAGAGAAGATTAAACAAACGAATTCAGAGGAAATAATAAAAATAGAAAATTTAAGAGATGACCACATAAAATCATTATATCAAAAAAGGCTAGAAAAAGTATAAAATATCGAAAATGAAAGCGATGTAGATACTAGCTGGAGAAAACTTAAGAAAAATATACTAAGTGACATATAAATCCGAACACCCAGTTTAAATGGTTTTATTTTAAAAAAAAATTGTATAAGTACTTAATGAAGCATAATAAGTGAATGATAAAAATTTCAAAATGATTGCACTGCTTTAAAGCCCTTTGACCTTTAATAATGTGTGGATGCACCCTGATGTGCTACGCATTCTCCAACGCGCCTAGGCATGCTTCTGATCAGGTGGTCAATGTCCTCCTGTGGTATCTCATTCCAGGCAACCACCAACTCATCTCGAAGGCCAATAATCTTAGGCGGCGATCTTCACGGTCTGTTGTTCTACGGCGGCGTCCAGTGCCCCTTGCTCTTTACGTACGGCCTTCTCGAAGCCATGCCTGACAACACCTAACCACAGTGTCTACACTTCTTTGCACTCTAACTGCAATTGCCCGAAAAGAAAGTCCAGCTTCCCGAAGTCCCACTATACGGCCCCTATCAAACTCACTAAGTTGACGAAATCGTACAGGTCTCCGTACTCTACGCATCGTAACCGATCGTAAAGGATGTCAAGAACCAAAATCCGCCAACGTTAATTCTTTACTGCGGCTGAAATATTCATTTTTAGAGCGTTAGTGAATTAAAAAAAAGCAGTATAAAAACCGGAATGTCCAACTGATAAGGCTGAAAATTTTTTCACTTGTTATTTACAGTAAGGTAAATACATTCACCAACTTTTATTAAAATAAAACCATTTAAACTGGGTGTTCGGATTTATATGTCACCTAGTATATTCTGGACGCTGCCCGAGAAGCACTTGGAACGAAAATAATAAACAAAAACAAAAAGTGGTAAACGAAAACACCATGGTTTACACTAGAGGTAAAAACAAAAATGTCACCAAAAAAAGAAAGCTTTCCTAAAATATAAGTCAGATAAAACCATGAATCATATGAAGATTATAAAAGAATAAGAGCTGAAACCCATCAATTGGTAAGAAGAACAAAAACAGATTACTGGGAAAGATTCACAAAAGGACTAGATATGGATTTCTACGGACAACAGAAACAAGTATGGCGGTTCATAAGACAACAAAGAAGCGAAATGAAAGAACTAGTTGAAACAGAACACATAAAAGAGGATACATGGGTGGCCTTCCTGACAGAAATGTATAAAAAAGCGAACAAAGAATCTTTACCAGAAACGCCAAATATAATAACTAATGAAAAGGCCGAAATCTCCCAAGAAGTTGTGAAACAAGGAATAATAAATTAAAAAATAGAAAGTCACCAGGAGAAGATCAAATACCAAATGAACTCTTAAAATATGAAGGTAATTTACCTGGTACAACCACTGCAACTCCTTATTCAACAAATAATCACCACGAACAGAATACCAGATGAAAGGAGGAAAGCGATCATGCTGATGTTCTTCAAGAAAGGAGATAAGAAAGACCCCAATAATTATGGAGCAATAAATCTGTTAAATACGACACTCAAATTGACAACAAGAATAATAGCGACACAAATAAACGAACGAATAACTCTGCAAGAGGAACAGCAAGGATTCCGGACAGGAAGATCATGCACGGCTGCAGTTTTTCTAGAAAAGAAAAGTCGCTGGAATACAACAAATCAGCATATATGTGCCTGATAGATTTGAAGAAAGCGTTTGATAGAGTGAGAATTTGGGCTGCGATACATTTATTATATGACAGGGGAATACCACTGGATTTAGTAAAAACTATTGAGAATATATATAAAGATAACATAGCTATGGTAAGATGTAAAGGAAAACTCTCGCAACCGATCAAATATGAAACTGGCATTAGACAAGGAGATTCGTTGATCCCACTAATATTTAATCTGATAATGGATGAAATCATAAAGAAAGTTAATAAAAGAAGAGGATATAGAATAGGAGAAAAGGAAATGCAGATAATATGCTACAACGACGACGCCATAATAATAGCAGAAAATGAAGATGCCGTACAAGGAGTAATTAAAGAGTTCGAAGATACGGCGCTCATATATAACATGGTGATTTCAACAGAGAAAACTAAATCGATAGTGATATCAGCGGAACCGAGACGATGTAAATTGGCCGTAAATAACAAAATAATAGAACAAGTGATGGAAACGGAATACTTGGAAATCAAACTCTCAAGCTATGGAAAAGTGAAAGAAGAAGTACAAAAACAAGTGAACATGGCGAACAGAGCAGCAGGATGTCTCAACAATACAATCTGGAGAAATAAATACCTCACAACGGAAACGAAAACTAGGATATATAAATCAACAATAATCAACAATGACTTACACAGCGGAAACAAGAGCAGATACGGCGAAAACATAAAGATTATTGGAAACAGCAAAAATAAAAGTCTTACGAAAAATAACAAAACAAACTCTAAGAGACAGAGTAAGAAGTGAGGAAATACGAGCGAGATGTGGTATAGAGGAAATAAACCTGTGGACCAAAAGAAGAAAAATAGAATGGAACCAACACATAGAAAGAACGAAAGAAAATAGAACAGTACGGCCGAGGAAAAGATGGTCAGACAACATCAATTGAGGCTAAAAACCGAAGTAAAACAGGCATGAGCCTATTAGGAAAGTAGGAAGAAGAAGAAGAAGAAAATCTTATTAAACCAAAATCATTTTCACTGGGTGTTCGATTTCCTTTAGCACTGATCATGCTATGAACACATCATTACTTATAGCTTTACTTGCTTGCTACTCAGTGAGGCAGATGTCAAGGTAGTATGTTCAGTAAAATATCGATCAAGTGTTTAAAAACTTACGTTATTGAGCTAATCAATACTTGCTGATGATGTCCTGGAACAATGGACATGATGAAACAGTGGCTGATTTGGCTTGCAGTGGTTGGAGTTGGTACAGCAGTTCAAGAAAGTACAATGGATCTGTTTGGATACTGGCATTTAAAACGTACATATTTTGCTGAGGGTACACACTCTCTTAGCAGACCTCTTGAACCTAGGTGCAAACCTTGCAAGGCTGAAAATTCAGGCATTGGGTCTTTGATCATTGTAAAAAACTACTAAATAGCTATCGCAAGTGAAGTAAATTTCTCACAGATGTATTACGAAGAAAACATTACGATCTACACTTTGCCATTTGGCACGTGTGAGTAGCTCCGTCAGCAAGAATACGTAGTTGTTGCCTGGCTGGAAGGTCAATCACGATCCAAGGGTAATGTCACAGCTGATCGACTGGCAAGTAATTGGCTGCTGAAACCAAAATATTTGATACAAAGCCCTACTGCAATCTACTCAACGGGGCCATGGCAACTAAACACGCCCAGAAAGTCATTATGGGATGCTTCCTCAGTTATCTTAGTTGTGAAGTAGCGACATGTTACCTATCTCCAAACAACTTCGATGTAAATTTCTGTAATATGGTGGCAGATCTTTGAATTTCGAATTATTTCATTAGACAGGACTGTCATAAGCTATGTAGGGGAGCTAGGGCTGAAGAAGCTCCAGCCCAATGCTAAATCCAGGGCGTTTATTGTCATTGGTGAACATTGAAAAGGGGGGGGGGGTGTACTCAATAGTCATATGTTTGCCAATTCTTAATCGATTTATGATTTTTATACCTCATTTGAAAGGTAATGAAACGTAGATGTTTTCCAATTATTTTGTACGAAAAATTTCTGTGCGTCTTTTTCTAGTAAACTGACGCTTTTGAGATGAACGAAGATTTTGTAACAAAAAACAAAAATCGAACTATTTTGAAGCTTACTGCATGAGATAACGTCAATAATGTACATTTGAGTATCAATTTTCGTATTTTAGAATTTTTTATTGTAAAACCAAAAAAAAATCTAATAAAACACCCAATTTTTATGACTTGGTTAACGTATAAAGGACGTTAATTTTATAAAATCTTAAAAATTAGTATAATTCGAAGTAGTTCCTATAGTAAAATCGACTCGGATTGGCTTGTACTATCTCCCCCACCGGCTCCGCATCTAATTTCCGGTCACTCTGTATAAATAACCCGTCGGGCACAGCTAATAGATATACTTCATTGGCAGCATATTCAGTAATGATTTGTTCACACAGCAAATATATAATATATATAAATAATCACCCAGACGCGATCTTGCTATTCAACCAACTTTCTTCTCAGAGATAAAAACTATAGACCACCTTTAACAAAACATATGCAACTAACAATGCGCGTAGTTGAGCCAGTCCTCCATAGATGGACGCTCACAACGGTCCTAGTCAGCAAACGTGGAATGACTGTTTGCACCTTAAAAACTACCTATATAGTCTGCAAGATGGCATTTTATAAGTTTCTTTTTGAGGTTGTTTATAATGGATGATTCAAATTGAGTTTCCACATTGGAATGACTGTTTGCACCTTAAAAACTACCTATACAGGGTTATCCAAATTAAGTGTCCACCATTAGTAACTTTGTTATTAGTGAAAATACAAAGTTGTTTGAATTAGCAAACTAGTAGCATTTTTAACGCTGGTAAAAATGAGAAATAAAAAAAACAATTGAGAGTCGTTATTTTGATTTTTTTCAGTAAAATAACATTTTTTTAAATGGATACCCCTGTATATTATATTTTTTTCTGTTAAAGCATCAAATTTTAAACAAATAAGCTTACAATAACTTTTCTCCTAGGTTACAAATTGTTGAAGTTATGGCCTCCAATCTGAAACAATTAAATTGTATCGACAAACTTTATTTTCAACATCAACTTATAATCTTACAAAATACAATAACATTTTTTTTTAAAGAAGATGCTCGAAAACACCACCTTGTTCTTCAATACATTTTTGGGCACGTTTTTCAACTGCTCGAACTGTCTTAAGTATGGTCCTACCATCTATCTGGGTTATCTTTTCCCTAACTGCAGTCTTTAACGCGTCAAGGTTATCGTACCTTCGCTTGTAAATTTGGTTCTTTAAGTAACCCCACAAGAAGTAATCAAGTGGGTTTAGATCTGGTGATCTGGGAGGCCACTGTATTGGGCCATTTGTTCCTATCCACTGATCATTAAAAGTAGTACTTAGAAAATGATAAGTACCTCTGGAGTTGTGGGCAGGTGCGCCATCTTGCTGAAAATGCAGATGATGTCTACTTATAAGATCCAATTCGTCTAAGAAATTAGTCAGAATTTCTGACATAAATTCCACATATCTTTCACCAGTTAGGGTTCCCTCATAAAAGAACGGGCCAACAATTTTTGAACCAATTATACCGCACCAAACGTTGAAACTGAAACGGACTTGTGGGCCTCTTGGATGTACTAACAAAAGATTTTCTCTTGACCAATAATGGTGGTTTTTTCTATTAAACATTCCAGAATTTGAAAAATTTGATTCATCTGTCCATAAAAGGTAACGAAAGTTATTTACATTTTGGCGACAGAAGCTAAGATACCAATGGCGAAAAACAAGTCTTCTCTCTGGATCCCCTGCCAAAAGCGTTTGAACTGGTCGGTACTTATACGGAATAAATTTGTATTTTTTTAAAATCCTTTGAACAGTACCATAACTGAAATTAGAGTCCTTGAGAATATCTGCTATTGAATTCTCACGATAAGCTTCAAAATATCCAATAACTGCAATTTCGTGGCCTCGCTTATTATGAATTCTTTTTTTGCCCTTGTTTTAGCAAAAACATTTTCGTTGCCCCTAAATTTTCGATAAAGTCTCAGAAAATATCGTTCATACGGTTAAATGCGAGCGGGATATAATTCTTGCTCTCAAGGAGGATTTTCTGCACACTAAATAGCATTCTAACATATCACACTTTTCTTCATGGGAGAACATTTTTCTTTAAATTAATGACACAATAAAGCTTATAAACAAGTATTTACACTAATGTTTGACATTATTTGATTTTATCATTGTTTTAGAAAGCCTTCTAGTTGCGAGTATGTCCAGTTTAACAATTTGTCGCTTATCTTAATGCTGTCAAATCGCGAACGCCATGTTGTTTTCATAGCCGTCTTAATATTATAATACTGCAAATAATTAAAAATATTTATCGTTATTTTGACTTTATTTTTGACTTTAGCGGAAAAGTCATTATGAACTTTTTTGTTTAAAATTTGATGCTTTAACAGAAAAAAATATAATATACAGGGGTTTCCATTTAAAAAAATGTTATTTTACTGAAAAAAATCAAAATAACGACTCTCAATTGTTTTTTTTTATTTCTCATTTTTACCAGCGTTAAAAATGCTACTAGTTTGCTAATTCAAACAACTTTGTATTTTCACTAATAATAAAGTTACTAATGGTGGACACTTAATTTGGATAACCCTGTATAGCCTGCAAGATGGCATTTTATAAGTTTCTTTTTGAGGTTGTTTATAATGGCTGATTCAAATTGAGTTTCCACATTACAAATATTTTTTTAGAAACGCCACTGAATTTGTCAACGACAACGTGCCATTTCTAACGTCAAAATATAAACAAAACAGTCATGAAGCAATATACGACCGAACAACGTGTTAAAATTATCCAAGCCTATAATGAAGACGGCCGATCAAGGAAGAATGCATTTCGTGCTTTACGTGAATTTTTTGGCGCACAAAATCGGCCTTTCGATAGGACAGTTTGGAATTTGGTGCATAAATTCGAGCAAACTGGATCCGTCGTTAACACCAAAGGCCTGTTCGTAGAGCTCGGTCTGAACACAATATTGCTATTGTTGCCGAAAGTCTGGCCGAAAATCCAAGAACCTCGATTCGTCATCGATCGCAGCAACTGGACTTTTCTCATTCCACTACACAGCGGATTTTAACATAAGATTTGAGGTTACACCCAGACAGAATCCAAATAACATAGGAATTGAAGCCTAGGTCACACATCAGGGGAAACGATACAATTACTGCGCGGCAAGTTTCCAGGTCGCGTTATAGGTAACGGCGATATGAGTTGGCCGCCGCGATCCAGTGATTTAACTATCTTAGATTATTTTCTTTGGGGGTATTTCAAGAGCAAAGTCTACAAGAATAACCCGAACACAATTGCGGAGCTGAAACCGGAGTTCAGACGCGAAATTACCAACATAGGACCTGATTTTGTGCCACGGAGTAGTCGAAAATTTCTCGAAACGGATTACGTCATGCCATATGAGCCGCGGCGGTCATTTACTTGATATCATCTATCATGCATAATTGTAACGAACTGCCCTGAAAGGACAAATACATGAATGAATGAATGAAAATACTTTTAATGTGGAAACCCAATTTGAATCACCCTATATAATACCCGTGTCGGAGTGCCCGCATCAAATTGGGACCCTGGGCACATGCCCCGTGTGCTCATAGGTTAAACACGGAAAAATCCTAAGATAAAGCTAATTAATTAAACGATTTTACGTTTCTCGGTCCGTAATCGGACACTTCCAAAGAAATCCGTTTAACGAAAATACTCTCCGCATGCAATGCATTGGTGATAAAGGTAGTGGGACAAAAGTGGCTCCTCGGTTCTTTGTAATTCCACTGAGAAGCAAATTGAACTGAATTCGATTCCGATCTCACGGAAATAAAAGAGAAAGGTTGAAATTGAGTTTACTTGTACTTGAGTGTATATGTCTATTACCCCGTAGTGCCAGAATAAATTTTTGTTTGGATTATGTGACACTGGGGCTGATTGCTTTTCTTTGTAGATAAAAATAAATGGGTTGAATACTTGGAAAAGAGCAATTGTTACTTTTTGGTACACATGTATTCCGAAAGAATTTGTTGAAAAAGTGGGTCTTCATATAAAGGAGGAAATTCAAATCATAATTGGAATTCGAGAATGGAGGAGATACGAAGGCGATCAAACGGAGGCAGTGTTGCGTATTTTGGCGACAAGTTTTGAAATTCACAGTTTACATTGCTACTTTTTTCCTCTACAAAGTGGCACAATTAAATTTTCAATTTTTTTTCAATCATTAACTTTATTTTTTTTCATACGGAGGCTATATCGGGTCTTCGCATATATGAATGTAGAGTATTTAATTCTGATTTCAAAAGTATGTAATAAGACATACATCGACAAACATTAGTTATTTCAAAAAAAGAATATTTTCATTGTTGACCTTGCAAATGACAGCTTATCACATGTTTATTCGATTACATCACCAATTGAAGATTGTTTCAGTTGATGACAAACGATATTTTAGCAGGATGAAGCCTCTCTACATCACACCGCAGTCATAGATTGTGCAGAGGTGTGATCGGCTTACATATGACGGATTTGGAATGCGTTTTGCAACCTTATTTGTTCTAAACTGTTTCTATCAATACGAGCCCCTTCCCACTTCAGTTGGCCCACTTCAAGATTTGTACCAAAATATGCCTTTATAAACTAAACATGACGAAACTATTTAATTCTAAAACAATTTATTTTCTCAAAAATATTTTAGATACACTCTAGTCGTAAAAAGTACATATTTGAAATCACTTAGACCTGTAACTAATAGAACATCTGAACAAGTAAACAATGTGCGAATAAATGCGCGAAGTTAACAAAGCAACAATTAAAAGATTATCATTGGGTAACATCACCTTTATTTTTTATTACGGCTGAAATTCTTTGGGGCATAGTGTTAACCAAGTTTTGGCAAAAATTTGGTGTAAAACAATCCCATATTTCTTGAAACTTTTGTCTCAGTTCGGTGATTGTACGAGCAGGATGTTGTCGTAGAACCCTTTTCATCTCGTGCCACAAAGTTTCAATAGGTGACAGATCTGGACTGCTAGAAACCCATTTCAAAAGTAGTCCATTATTTTCTTCCATCCATTTTATAGCCTTTTTTGAGGTATGGCACGCTGCACCATCTTGCTGAAACACAAAATCTTGGCCGGATGTCAAACATTCTTCCATCACTGGTAAAAGCGATTCTTGTAAAATTGCCAAATATCTGTTTGTATCCAGATTTTCATCAATAAAATGAAGTTTTCCTACTCCTTTTGATGACATACTGCCCCAGACTATACTGGATGCTGGAAATTTCACTTTTCTCTTCAGACAGTCAACATGGTATGCTTATTTTTTTTTGCGAATAACTCTACTGCGACTGTCACCAACACAAACTTCGAATCGGGCCTCATCACTCCATTGTATTGCACACCATTGTTGAGGTGTCATTGTCTATGTTCTGTAGCCCATCTAAGCATCTAAGCCGATTTTTCTTTTGCAGTGGAGTTAATAGTGGCTTTTCTTTGGCCTATAAACAAGTTGTGCAACTTTAGGGTTTTTACTTCACTTTTTTATCAGAAAACTTACCTTGCGAGTGCTAAATCCCAGTTTGTGGGCCTCTCTATGAGTTGTGGACCTCGAAATTCTCCTTCCAATAGCATTACTCCACAGAGCACTTAATTGTAAATAATTGGTACGCCTGTTTTTCACGATTATTCTTCTTAATGCTCTTCGTCGGCATTTGTGATATTACTTTTTTTCACGTATGGTGGCTTAATATTAACTGAACCAGTTATATTATATCTTCTAACAATATTTCTCACGCTGTACCGCGATAAGTCTAACAAAGTTGCAATTTTTTAGTTTGATTTCCCAGAATTAAAAAATGTAATTACCAGTAACCGAATTTTCTCACTAATAACCTTTCCTCTACCCATTTTGAAAACCGTAACTACCCAAAACTATTTTAAACGTATTCTGACAGCTGTAATTAATAAAAACAATTGTCATGGCTTTTATTTTTCACAGCCACCTATGGGTTATAGACTTATTTTGCATTGAAATGAAAATAGGTTGATATGCTGTAATTGCAAGATGTGTTATTTTTATGCTGCAAATTTGATTAGAGAGTGATAAAGTTGGTGTTTTCTGCTATATATTATCAAAATATTCATTGTTAATATTTTAAACCTATAACACCCTGCTACATTTTTATTATTTGTGTTTGATAAGAAAAAACTAAGATTTCAGTAGTTGGGCCAACTGAAGTGGGACGGGGGCGCGTATCTTAAAATTACATCGTTTTCAATGTTTCCAGTAGTACCCTTGAATAATATGGAAAAGTTAGCATTATGTTGTTATTTATTTGATGACCAAGTATAGGAAGGTTACCTTTTTAGACCGTACCACACACTATATCATGGTTATGTTATGATTCAGGTCTAAAAAATGATTAAATTTAGTTTTTCTTGATGCAAGCAATTGGTTTGATCATAGCGAACCGCCTCATTTACATATGGACATAGTGAAATTAATATACAACGACTGGGCTATGAATAAGACGGTTACCCAAAGAACCTGCCCACAATCTCTAGAGTCAACTTGAACAGCAGGCAGACTTGCGCATGGGCACTCCCAGTGGAGTGACTCCGCTGAATAATCCAGATGGCATTTAAAACTTTAATATTTAGCATAGTTTTGTGTACAAAATTAACGATTTTTAGGATCCGACCTCATGAGAAAAGTTGCTAGCCAGGCGCTTCAAAAAAGCCAAGACAGTATCGCAAAAAGGTGCCCCACCGAGAACTCCCGTTGATGCCCAAGGATGTACGCCCAGAGCGGTAATCATAATATTAAGATATTACACATTCAAATAACATACTTGCGAATGTCTTTATTTCTTTGCAGACACCAAGGTTGATTGACGTTTTTAACTGTGATCGAAACGGGTGAAAAGGTATTTAACTCAAGTTAGTTCTGTTTAGAAATCATTATTCAAGTCACACGTTGTCCTTACCTAGCCATTTCATAACTTTATGACTTTTTTACAACCCCTTCGAGCACCTCTAATAAATATAAACCTACACTGTAGCTATATCGAAGATAAACCATGGCTGGTCTTAAAAAGAGTATTCTCTGTGTATGGGTTTTTATTTAAGAAAAATCGACACAAGTTTGTTCAATGTAACCGCACTCTCATCTCTATCAGTCGTAACTTGAGCTGTTTGTAAACCAGTAATCCTGATTTATTTTGTACCCTTTCCTTGACAAATATCCTTACGCATCCCATGCATTCTAGAAGGGCTCTGAAGTGACTAGGGTTAAACTTTGATCGATTAATCTCCATTAAGCGTTGCCTTAACCGCAGCTCAGATCCGCACGACATATTTTTTGTGGGACAAATCAGTTGTTCATATCAATGAGCGTATCAAAATTCAATCCTGTTCAGACTATGCTACCGTGGCATGTCTAGTCCAAAGGCGTCGGCAAGAAAGAAATACTTATGGGATCGACAATATAGTTCAAACAAAAGCGATGCAGCCAAGGACTTACTCAGGTCAGAGATAAGGTATGTTTAAAGAAGAAGGACAAGGCGAGTAAAATTAAAAAAATCTGAAGGGACGAAATGTCGTTTAACCTCGTGTTTTTTTTTATACTGAAACACTCGTGTACGCACAAATCTAAATTCCGGAGCATCGCGACTGCTTTAAGACGCAGACTTCTTGTTAGTCCAATTCTTGAGCTATCTAAGGTTAGCAGAACTAGGAAAAAAAATCTCAGGCACGATCTTGACACCCCAGGAACGAAAGAGCGGTCGTACCGGCAGAGTACATGTGTACCTTGCACGTTGGAAAAGATTTATGTAGGCGTATCCATGAGATCGGTCACAAAAGGTATCCGACATTCTTGATGATTCTTTAACGTGCATCAGTGGATGGTATGGTAAATAGTATTACTAGAGCTTCATTAGATGTAAGATCTGATATTCATATAAAACTTACTCTAAAGATCATTTAACTTGGGGGAATAACAACCACGCCACTGGGAACCGAAAATAAAGCTTAAACATAACCTATACTTACCTATGAAACGAAACACGTTTTTCTGCGTTGTGGTTTATAACCAATCATGTCAAGACTATTAATTTCACAAAGAACGCAAAAAATCACTACGGATAAAAATGAAGAAAATTCAAATGACAAGTTGCTCCGTCAACACGAAAACTCACATGGCACATTCGAATTAAGAATGAAACGTTTACGCTTCTTATATGATAACTACGTATTCGTTATCAGTTATCTAATATCTCCAAAATCTTCGAGAAAATCCTAAAAAATCGCATAAATAACTATATAAAACAGAGAAGCATATTATCAGAAAAGCAGTTTGGATTTGTTGAAGGCAAATCAACAGAAGACGCGGTCAAGTATGTCACCACAAGACTGTCAAAACATGTAGACGACAATATACCTTGAATCGGAATTTTTATTGACTTGTCAAAAGTTTTCGATACCGTTAGTCACGCTGGACTCCTAGATACCCTTCAAAACACAGGATTTAGAGGTACATCATATAACCTATTGGAATCTTATATCTCTAGTAGAACTCATACGGTAAAAATTGGGAATACTTACAGTAAAATAGCAACGGTCGAGTACGGGGTTCCCCAGGGAAGCATCTTAGGGCCTTTATTCTTTAACATATATTTGGCAGACTTGTTCAAACAAAAAATTGAAGGAGACATCGTGAGCTACGCTGATGACACTGAGGTGATATATACAAATGAAAACTGAACAGATCTAAGAAACGTAGCACAAAATGATCTTTGTAAAATCAAAGACTGGTTTGGTAATAAGTTATTAACAATAAATTTTGAAAAAACTATTTTTATTCCCTTCACATCATATGCCAACAAAGTGTCATCTTACCATCATCTACAAATAAAAAACACTGAGGATAATAAATGTAAAATAAACAAAGTAAATGGTGTAAAATATTTAGGAATTTACATAGATGCACACCTCAGGTGGGATATTCATATAACGTATGTCTCGAAAAAGTTGCAATCCGTTCTATATCGAATAAGAAGAATTAAAAACATACTAGAGTATTGTCAATTAAAAATACTATATCATGCACTGGCAGAATCTCACATAAATTATGATATAATAGCATGGGGAGCAGCAAGCATAACTCATATATTCAAATTAGAAATAACTCAAAAAAGTATTTTAAAGACAATATCTCATAAACCCCGACTGTATCCAACTGACCATCTCTATAAAGAAACTGGTATATTAGACATAAGGCAATTATACCTACTAAAAGTTTTGATAGTGCAACACATCTCCCGTCGTCCCAACCAAGAACCGATACATTCATACCAAACAAGAAACAGGAATTATTTAAAGGTGCTGAAACCAGAAAAAAATATAATGTTCAGATCGTATTCTTATCTAGGACCAAGATGTTACAATCTTCTTCCACAGGACCTGAAAATGAGACGTTCCAAACACACGTTTAAAAGGAAAGTAAAAGGCTGGATAACATATATGCCCAGAAAGAGAATTCACGAAATCGTTGACTTAAAAAGATTACACTTAACATGAAAATCAATTACTAGAATAAAGTTACCGAATTAGACAAAATACCCTATACCTAACACTACCGATTTAGACAATATACCCCTGCTATACTTATTTACCGATTTTGACATCGTAGTCGATATATCCCCCAAACCGAGAACAGAAAACAAAAACACTAGTAACCTAAGATAGACTTTGTGCTCTAAATGACACATTTCGCCTTAAAAAGGATCTATAAGTAAATATAAAGCCATCCATACTCACACTTTGTCAGATAATGTATACTAAGTGACATATAAATCCGAACACCCAGTTTAAATGGTTTTATTTTAATAAAAGTTGGTGAATGTATTTATCTTACTGTAAATAACAAGTGAAAAAATTTTCAGGCTTACCAGTTGGACATTCCGGTTTTTATACTGCTTTGTTTTAATTCACTAACGCTCTAAAAATGAATATTTCAGCCGCAGTAAAGAATCAACGTTGGCGGATTTTGGTTCTTGACATCCTTTAAGATCGGTTACGATGCCTAGAGTACGGAGACCTGTACGATTTCGTCAACTTAGTTAGTTTGATAGGGGCCGTATAGTGGGACTTCGGGAAGCTGGACTTTCTTTTCGGGCAATTGCAGTTAGAGTGCAAAGAAGTGTAGGCACTGTGGTTAGGTGTTGTCAGGCATGGCTTCGAGAAGGCCGTGCGCAAAGAGCAAGGGGCACTGGACGCCGCCATAAAACAACAGACCGTGAATATCGCCGCGTAAGATTATTGGCCTTAAGGGACCGTTTCTCCACTACCAGGTCCATTGCAAATGAACGGTTTGCAGAACACGGAAGACCTATTGGCATGCGAAGTGTTTACCGACGAATGAGAAGTTTTGGCTTGTTTTCATACCGACCACACTGGGTCCTCCCTTTAACTCGAGAACACCGACGTAATCGCCTTGAGTGGTGCAGACAACGGTCACTCTGGGATCAGGAATGGAACAGTATTGTCTTTAGTGACGAGTCTCGATTTTGTTTAGGCATGGACGATGGTCGTGCCAGGGTTAGAAGGCGACGTGGTGAAAGGAGGAATCCACAGTTTTTTGTTGAAAGACATGTTCATCACACTGTTGGAGTTATGGTTTGGGGTGCTATAGCTTATGGTTCCAGGTCACCTTTACTCTTCATCAGAGGTAACATGAACGCGCAGCGTTATATCCACGAAGTTCTAGAACCCCATCTTTTACCCTATCTTGACACCCTGGCAGATCCAACTTTCCAACAAGATAATGCCCGACCACATGTTGCAAGAGTCACAATAGACTTCTTTCAACATAATGATGTCACATTGTTACCATGGCCACCAAGATCTCCCGACTTATCCCCAATTGAGCACGTGTGGGATATGATGGTAGGAGATTGCTCAATTTGCAACGTCCTCCTCAGACTCTAGAAGCACTTCGAGAGGAGTTGGTGGTTGCCTGGAATGAGATACCACAGGAGGACATTGACCACCTGATCAGAAGCATGCCTAGGGGCGTTGGAGAATGCGTAGCATACCAGGGTGCATCCACACATTATTAAAGGTCAAAGGACAGTGCAGTCATTTTGAAATTTTTATCATTTACTTATTATGCTTCATTAAGTACTTATACAAAATTTTATTAAAATAAAACCATTTAAACTGGGTGTTCGGATTTATATGTCACTTAGTATAGTTTGGACAACAAACATTATTATTATTATTATTATTATTATTATTATTATTATTATATTTTTTTAGTAGTCGGTGTGTCTATGTTTCCATTATTTTCCTAATGAGAAAACAGCTACTTCTCAATGAGGCATTGCGATCAATAATAATGATTCCTCGAGTTAGTAGTGGAAAAAGAAAAATGTATATTCCTTCCTATAGGTGACGCTTATGGTTTGATGGTGGTGAATCTCATCTGGAAATCTTCTCCATCACGATGCGGCTCTGCGGGATAGTTGAGATTACGGATTCCTTTTCCCGGTATTTCCTCGAGATAGTTTTTTCCATAATTCATGCGGTGGATGCGGTGGTGGTCGCCCTGGTTCCATGCCAAATTAACGCCGTTGAGCTGCTGCGCCCTCTATCCACATTTCATCAGAACTAAACGTTTCATATTCATATCTGACGACGGCCTCGGAAACTTTTATGATTTTCGTCGGAAAGCACCGCCTGCATCTCTTGCTATTCGATTCGCTAAGCGCAAACTTTATTTGGAGGTGATGATGAAAAA
Source organism: Acanthoscelides obtectus (assembly GCA_963669975.1). NCBI lineage: Eukaryota > Metazoa > Arthropoda > Insecta > Coleoptera > Chrysomelidae > Acanthoscelides > Acanthoscelides obtectus. The sequence goes on from CAVLJG010003467.1 coordinate 40,212, forward strand.
CGAGCCTTTGACGTAAATCGCTACGCAGAAGTTTTTATTGGATTCTAAATTATCGCGGCTTTTCGTGCGAATTTGTAGGTGTAAGCCGTATGATGCGTGGTGATAATTTTAGGAGGTAACCAAACAAAAAACTACCCAAAATTCAATGTAACGATAATAATTCGACTCTCACCAATAGAAGCGGTAAGAGATATGACGTCGGCAAGATTCTGATTCCAGAATAAGGTGCTCACTACTAGTATTTATTTTACTACCACTTTTTCTCCTCTTCAAGCTGACATAATTAGAAGAGAATTTCAATATACGTGTATACCGGGTGGTTTAAATTCGGTCCTCGCCATTGGGATCTCCGAAACGGTAAGACGCTTAAATGGCGAAAAAGTTGCGTATTCAGGTAATCAACAAAGTGCCGCTTAGAAAGTTTGGAAATTCATAGTACTTCCGGAGAGAGACGAAAAAACCCAAATTATCCCAAAATCGTTTCAATTTTTCCCTGACTTTATTTGTAATAGGATTCCAAAATAAATTTCACATTGGCGAAATTTTGCTCTCCTTTACAAGATGGGATAATTAGAATATCAATATGGCGTTTCGTCTCTTATCCTTTAACATCTTTATTTTTTCTTAGTGACGCCATATTGGATTTTTGCATAGGTGAATAGATTCTTTAAGTTTGATTTCAAAAATGTATGATATGTCATAGATTGGCATTGAAAAACCTTAGCTATTCAAAACAAAAACAGAATTCCCTAGTGTAGGCATTGAAATTATCAGAGTGATTTGTTTCCTATACCAGATTTATCGCAAAATCATTTTTTTATTTTTTCTGACTTTACATGATATGGGCCCAATTTCACCAACAACAGTCCGTTATTCTCCACCTATAGGCTAACAGACCGTCAGATACAGCGAATGAGCTTCAAGTTCCAATCAACAAATTTTAGCAACCAATAGCTATTAAATGTTGAAAACAAAATACTGTCAAAGTATGAGATGACAACTTGTCATTGAAACATCACCAGCTTATTGAATATTAAGAAATTACATATAATTCAGTCAAAATTTTAAGAAATGTTTGATTTTTGAATTAAATTCATGTTTTAATTACTATTGTTGATTTTTTATTCATGTTTATATTATTTTCTTCAATTGATCTGTGATACTGGGTGTTTTTTCCTATAAACCTCTTGCAGATAGTCATTAAGCACCTACTTGATGAATGGTTCTACCAAAAAATATTGCTCGTTTCCAAACATTCATTCATTTACTTCCCGATTATCAGAACCATTATGGCACCTTAGATTGATATTCCCACAAAACCATTCAGGTTTTTTGATATCCTTACATCCATAAAGTTGAATATTTTTCGTTGTTCAGGAACTGAACAAACATCCACACTATATTCATAGCGATTAAGTAATTCCCAAATATATGCCTTAAAGCTACCAGCAAACCTATAAAACCTGCAAAAAAACTACAAATTTGCCATATTTTTCTTTTTTCACGAGTACACATTGTAGGTTATATTTATATTAGACATTATTTGAATACAGCTGATTATTGCATTTCAAAGAGTGACACATGTGTGAGATCTGTCAACAGTTGGTACCAGTCACAAAACATACTCTGAAGAAGGTTTATTTCCATGCTACTCAATGACACACGGTGTGGTTGTCAGCGGCCATTTTGTGAGGGTGCGACAGGGTTGCCAGATTGTGCATTAATATCCCGTTTCACCCTCCTGGTCCCAGTAGAGTAAGTTCCGCCAACTGTTGAAATATACTATACTATGCTTCATAAGACTATTCGTGACATTTTTCCCAAAATCATTGCACAACACTTGAAAAAATACAAATGAAAATTTAAAATTATTTCCATGACGCCGCAAAATAGCTCCGTCGGTACCTTGGGCTATACATCTTGACATTAGGGATGTTCGATACGATCCTATATTTAGAAGTATCAATACATTTCACGAGTATCGTCATCTTTCGATCCGGACTGTGTCAGAAAGAGTGACTGCCATTTGGCTGCGACATTACCCTGCCAAATCAGACATATCTTTCATCATTTTCAAAGAAGTTGTACAAAATCTTCATTTTCGTTGTTACCAGACATGCCCAAATCATCAGTTGCTGCCGTGATATTCATCCCGACCACTGCAACCCCACGGCTAGGCGACCTGTATGTTAAATTTGTATTGATAGGGCAGCTGGTTTTGCTATAAATCATATGTCACAGTGTTTGTGCACTGATACCAAAAATACTTTCATAAATAGGAGATCTTTCCCATTCCGGATCGAACAATCTACCAAAGATGCTTATAATCATGATACCTAGTAAATTTCCACGAAAAAAATGCAAAACCAGCAAATGTAAAAGATTCATTTCGTACCCTCCACCACGGGACGTGATCGTCGTTAGACTTGGCAACGCTCGAGTGACATAGATATACCCGCCAGTCAACGACCGCCAGTCAAAAACACAAACAATAAACATTACTAGTTTTGATGATTTTTGGACTTAAAAGGACATTATTTGTGAAACGTTTTTTATAATTTTTTATCTATGTCCATAGTAATTGCATTATGCATCAGGGAGATGTAGGGATTGACACGTCTTACATATATTATCTGTGTTTTAGGATGGAGAGGACAATGTTTTTATTGCTTTGAAGAAATTCATTAACCCATAAATTAATAAACTATTATGACGTAAAAGAATATGAGGAATTGGATGGAATGTATTTTATATTCTATTTTCTTGCAAAATTCAGACAAATCCACACTATTCAACAGGTATGTAATGATAACTTTCAGTATATTGAAGCTGGTAAATTCGAGAGTGCCATGCATTAACAAACGTCCAAATCTGCTGCCAAATTTAACAGCTACAAAATCGACCTATTATTTGCCGCATTCCCATTCGCTGAGGGGGGTAACGGATTGTTAAATGTAAACCTATAACATATATCAAAATACATGAAAGTTGGAATGAAGAAGTGGTCTTGTTTATAATACAGTCTAATTTTCACGATTTTATTCAATATTTCAATAGAAATCACTAATATTCAGAGACCTTTGACAGCTTCTGTCAAATTGCATTTCGATAAGGTATTTTCCCATTGGTCCATAATATTAATGTTGGTGAAATCGGCCCATGGGATTTTAAAATAAATTACATGTTGTCATTGTCACTTTTTCTCTTGTACAAGATGGCGTAGTAAAATTTTCGATTCGAGGTTTCTTCTTTCGACTACCAACACCAATTTTGTTTTTTCATAATGGACGCTATATTGGAATTTTGTACATTTAAATGGAGTTTTCAATCCTAAAATATTCAGTGATACATTTCCTTAGTTGCCCATGGGTTTGTTGACATACATCGACTGTTTTTTTTATGGATGCCATACTGCATTTTTGCATAGGCGAATAGAATTTTTAATTCTGATTCCAAAAATGTATGCCATATATTGACATTTCCAAAATTTAGCTATTTAAATAAAACTAATATTTTCATAGTTGGCCTTGAAAATGGCAGCTTATCACTTGTTATTCGATTTCATCACTATTCAATGTATGGCCTCCTTGGTTTTCATAGTTTTTTACTGTTCCGTGTCAGCGCTCTATTTTGAGGTTATGTTACAAATATCTATTTGCATAATTATTGTTGCTTTTTGATTTATATCATCTGTTATATCAGCCTTAAATTTCTTGCATTTAAAAAAAACATGACGCTGACACGGATCAGTAGAAATCTAGAAATACCCCAGCCTTTATGAACGAGAAAAAAGGCTATAAAAAGGGTATAAAGGCGTCGTGCATTTCTAGGAATGACTGACGATACATTATTCACATAATGCTCTCATTTGTCGAAAAGCGTTATTTTAGCACGATTGTACCTCTATAAGTTAAGGCCGGTCCAGACGCTCCATTTTGCACAACGTTTTGTCTGCACAGTCCGACACGTTGCAGATAAAACGTTGCGTGTAGACGGGAAAACTACGCAGTTTTGACTCTGGCGCGAAGACGGTACAGTTGCAACGATAACTGAGCTAGGAGAGCATAGATATCCGTGAACTGCGCAGACAAGTCGGTGCACGGAGATGGTAATGTTCCCGCGAGTTTCTCACAGAACTCATCCAATTATATGAAAGTTTCCCATGCATTTGGCGTGTGAAATGCAAGAAGTACAGTGACAGAGATGCAACTGCAGACCGATAAACCGTTGTGAAAAAAATTGCTGCCTTTTTAGAAGCTACTTTCGCGACCACTTTGAACGCCTGGTACCTCCGAGGCGTTTCAATCTTCTTTTTTTTATCGAGACACATTGCCCAAACTGACCAGAGTAGTACCTCCTCCATGACAATATCACACAAGACTGAGCGAAATATACAGATATATCTGCACCGTGTGGAAGGTCTGAAAATTGCAACGTTTTCATTCCGTCTTGAGACTGCGCAGATAAAACGTTGTGCAAAATGGAGCGTCTGGACCGGCCTTTACACCTCAGCCGTAGACAAAGATTATTTAAATGCAAGATGCCAGCATCGTCTTAGGCATAGGTATGCAATGTATTTAGCAAGGCATTCTATTTTGTCTTAAATGTCAGTTTCCAAAAATTATACTGTTTTCAATGTTCTCATTACTACCCTTAAATGTTATGATGAAGTACTTTTCCTGTTCTAAATTCTGAAGTTCATTCCCTGGCATAATGTGTAGAAGATCTCATAAGGACTGTTTACCGATGCCTAGTTTTTATAAACTACTAAATTGACGAATTTATCTAAATGTTTTTGAGTCACGCGTTTCATATACTGAAGCAATTTATGTTTGGTGATATAATCGAACAACTATGAAAATATTAGTTTTCTGGAAATAACTGAAGCTTCATCGTAAATGTATGGCATATTATATATTTTTGGAATCGGAATTAATAACTCCGTTAACCTGTGTAAAAATCTGAATGGCATCCATAAGAAAAAAATAAAGTTGAAGATGGAGGACACCAAACGATAACGCTTTGCCCTCAATGTGCAATTTATTTTGAAATCCACATAAAATAAAGGGGGGAAAGAATAAGGACGATTTCGGGAACGTTCGGTCTTTCCTCCGGAATTGCTAAACTTTCCATGTGCCATTTTCTGAGCTACCTAAATGCGCAACTTTGTATCTCTCAATTTGAAGTATCCGTAATTTAATCGTAGCATGTACGAGCCCCTTCACCTAGACCTATAACTAATAGAACATCTGAACAAATAAACAATATGCGAATAAATGCGCGAAGTTAACAAAGCAACAATTAAAAGATTACCATTGGGTAACATCACCTTTATTTTTTATTACGGCTAAAATTCTTTGGGGCATAGTGTTAACCAAGTTTTGGCAAACATTTGGTGTAAAACAATCCCAAATTTCTTGAAGCTTTTGTCTCAGTTCGGTGATTGTACGAGCATGATGTTGTCGTAGAATCTTTTTCATCTCGTGCCACAAAGTTTCAATAGGTGACAGATCTGGACTGCTAGAAACCCATTTCAAAAGTGGTACATTATTTTCTTCCATCCATTTTATAGCCTTTTTTGAGGTATGGCACGCTGCACCATCTTGCTGAAACACAAAATCTTGGCCGGATGTCAAACGTTCTTCCATCACTGGTAAAAGCGATTCTTCTAAAATAGCCAAATATTTGTTATCCACATTTCCATTAATAAAATGAAGTTTTCCTTCTCCTTTTAATGACATACTGCCCCAGACCATAATGGATGCTAGAAATTTCACTTTTCTCTTCAGACAGTCAACATGGAATGCTTCAATTTTTTTGCGAATAACTCTACTGCGACTGTCACCAACACAAACTTCGAATCGGGCCTCATCACTCCATTGTATTGCGCACCATTGTTGAGGTGTCCATTGTCTATGTTCTTTAGCCCATCTAAGCCAATTTTTATTTTGCAGTGGAGTTAATAGTGGATTTTCTTTGGCCTATAAACAAGTTGTGCAACTTTAGGGTTTTTACTTCACTTTTTTTATAAGAAAACTTACCTTGCAAATGTTAAATCCCAGTTTGTGGGCCTCTCTATGAGTTGTGGACCTCGAAATTCTCCTTCCAACAGCGTCACTCCACAGAGCACTTAATTGTAAATAATTGGCATGCCTGTTTTTCACGATTATTCTTCTTAATGCTCTTCGGTCGGCATTTGTGATATTACTTTTTTTCACATATCGTGGCTTAATATTAACTGAACCAGTTACGTTATATCTTCTAACAATATTTCTCACACTGTACCGCGCTAAGTCTAACAAAGTTGCAATTTCTGAATTTGATTTCCCAGAATTAAAAAAATTAATTATCAGTAACCGAATTTTCTCACTAATAACCTTTCCTCTACCCATTTTGAAAACCTTAACTACCTAAAACTATTTTAAACGTATCTTAACAGCTGTGATTAATACAAACAATTGTCATGGCTTTTATTTTTCACAGCCACCTATGCGTTATAGACTTATTTTGCATTGAAATGAAAATAGGTTGATAAGCTGTAATTGCAACATGTGTTATTTTTATGCTAACAAATATGATTAGGGAGAGATAAAGTTGGTGTTTTCTACTATATCTTATAAAAATATTGACTGTTAATATTTTAAACCTATAACACCTTGCTAAATTTTTATTATTTGTGTTTGATAAGAAAAAAATAAGATTTCAATAGTTGGGCCAACTGAAGTGGGAAGGGTCTCGTATATCTGTACTCGTAGTACACTAGGTTATGCTAACAAACCATATACAGTACTTATATATTATTCTCCACTTCGAATCTCTATTCACGTATGAAATACAGGGACATAAGCTGGAGACCAAAATAACTCTGACATCTGTCAGTTCGCTTTTTGACTTCTGGTCGAGTTCCTCGACAATGATCACGTCCTTCTTTACATGACCTCCGGGCATGCTCGTTAAAAGTTAGACAACAATGAATTTGCATCACTTCCTATTCGTCACGTATGACAAACATGTACATAAAGGAGAGACCATAGCAACTTCCAAACGTGGTTTGCTTTCTGTTATAAGTAAGGCGATGGGGAGGTGCGTAAATCGCGAACTTCTGGACTAAGTCGAACGTCATGGCTTTATTAGCGACAGGCACCAGCGACCCACAGCTGACCTCCTAGCTCACGTCACGCAATTGTGAGTAAACTCATAAAGTCTTATGGTGAGGCTCATGTCGTTGCTCTTGAGATCACGAGATCATTTCGGCCACACTGGGTCCTCCCTTTAACTCGAGAAGACCGACGTAATCGCGTTGAGTGGTGCAGACAACGGTCACTCTGGGATCAGGAATGGAACAGTATTGTCTTTAGTGACGAGTCTCGATTTTGTTTAGGCATGCACGGTGCCAGGGTTAGAAGGCGACTTGGTGAAAGGAGGAATCCACAGTTTTTTGTTGAAAGACATGTTCATCACACTGTTGGAGTTATGGTTTGGGCTGCTATAGCTTATGGTTCCAGGTCACCTTTAATCTTCATCAGAGGTAACATGAACGCGCAGCGTTATATCCACAAAGTTCTAGAACCCCATCTTTTACCCTATCTTGACACCCTGGCAGATCCAACTTTCCAACAAGATAATGCCCGACCACATGTTGCAAGAGTCACAATAGACTTCTTTCAACATAATGTTGTCACATTGTTACCATGGCCACCAAGATCTCCCGACTTATCCCCAATTGAGCACGTGTGGGATATAATGGGTAGGAGATTGCTCAATTTGCAACGTCCTCCTCAGACTCTAGAAGCACTTCGAGAGGAGTTGGTGGTTGCCTGGAATGAGATACCACTGGAGGACATTGACGACCTGATCAGAAGCATGCCTAGGCGCGTTGGAGAATGCGTAGCACATCAGGGTGCATCCACACATTATTAAAGGTCAAAGGGCTTTAAAGCAGTGCCAATCATTTTGAAATTTTTATCATTTACTTATTATGCTTCATTAAGTACTTATACACAATTTTATTAAAATAAAACCATTTAAACTGGGTATTCGGATTTATATGTCACTTAGTATAATTACTACCACATTTAATGCAAACCGTGGAAGCAAGTTTTGTATGCCGGTATTGCAGAACTCCCTGGATTTTGAGCCAAATTGGTTGGACTGCATTTATTACACCATCTCGAGTTGTGAAGTATCTGTGCCACATACAGTTATCAAGAGACAAAAAAAGGTGATAATCACTGGTCGAAATGGCGGAAGAATGGCGGGTGTGGTAACGTTTCTCAGCCGAGTTCAGAAATTTTTTCTCAGGGTACTTTTGCAGTTGAGGCTTGGCGTTATCCTTCAAGGATATCACTTTCTTCCGATTGATCAAAGAAGGCTGTTTCTGGATGAGTGCTGCTTGTACTCGTTGAATCTGCGTACAATACAAGTTAGCAGTGATGGTTTGACCCTTTCCAAAAACTCATAATGGACAATTCCAGTTGCTGTCCCATCAAACACAAAACAAAACCTTGTTTGGATGCAAGGAAGCCTTAGTCGTGTGTGTTACTGAATCAGTAGGCGACAACCAATGATGCGAACGCTTAGAATTCGAATACAAGATCCATTTTTCGCCGCAGGTTAATAACCGATTAAGAAATGGTTAGCGTTGCGTGAAATGTTTGCTGAACACGACTTAATTTGCTATCATTTGCCAGCTCATGTGAGACCCATTTGCTCAACTTCCACGTCTTTTCTAGCTGATGAAAATGCAAACGAATTGTTTCACTCTGAACATTTCTGCAAGTTCTTGGCACGTGGTCCTGGAATTTGCGGCCACAACCTGTCGAAGATCCTCGTTGTTCATGATTTTTGATCTCCCTGAGCGCGGTTCATCGCTCAAACTGATATCTCTCGAAGAACATTTTTTGAACCACTTCTGTGCTGTTCGATCACTAACGGCATTACTCCGAATGCGGTACATATTTTTCGCGCCGCCGCTGCAGCTTTTGTACCAAGTTTTTAATCATACAGTAAACAACATTACTGATTTCTTCGTCGCCATTTTCAATTATCAAAACTGTAACAATGTTCAACAACTTTTTATGTGTGTGAGAAAAGAAGGATTCATACTAAAGTGACAACAGGTAACAAACAATCACTATCGATCAACAATAACCATGGCAATGTGCGATATACAGCAACCGCACGAACTTTATTTGGTTGCCTGATAATGCCACTTGATGAGAGCTAACTAATTTCTAGCCACATTTTCTGCGACCATTGTAGTTATTATAAGAGACCCTAGCGATACGAGGTAGCATTTATGATGAAAAATATATATTATGCCAATTTTGAACAGGTTTTGATAACTAAATAAAATAAACAACGAACCATGAGAATGACAAGTGATAGAACTTTTACTCCCAAGGTTTTGAGCTAGGACACACTTTCACGTGCCAGAAGGATTACTTTGTTCTATTTCCGAACGTATGTATCAGGTACATCAAATAATAACGAACGTTAAATTGTTACGAACGCAGCCCTGCTTTTTCTTTTTTTGATTGGTCAATACTTGATCTGGAAAGTACAATCACGTCAAGGACCTTCAACGCGATGCCATACTGATGTAATAATGATTTTTTTAAAACGATATTAATACGGACTACTTATTGCATGCCTCTAGCTGCAAAAACAACTTATTATTTAAGTAAATGTTGCTCTTACTGAATCATGTCAACTCTAAATATGCCCATTTTATACTTCGTCATATTTGACAGACCAACATATGACCAGCCAAAACAACTGAAAATGACCCCCTGGAGTATTGCATGTAGGAGGAAAAGTCCTGCTCCCACATGATATATTTCAATTCGCTTTTTGGCATCCAGATCAGTGCTACGCCGATGATCGCGCCCTCCTTTGCATGAACTTGGGGCATGATCATTTAAAATGTGGCATCACCCCCCCCCCATTCGTCACGTAGGACATACACGTATATAAGAGAGAGACGAAAGCAACTCAAGAGTACCGGGGAATAACGATAATAGTCCATCCGGATGGATTTTGAAAAAATCGGTAATTAAGGTTTACTTACTTGTTGGAAAGTAGAATTGATGAAAAATAAGTCGTAAAGAATATCTTTGCTAAACAGTGCGTTCATTGGTAAAATAGATTTTACAAAATGAACTTTTACCCAAAACTAGTAACGTAACAAACAAACGATGATGTTTAACTCTGGACTCGTGCCAGTTTTCCCCTGCTTTACGCGTTTATTGGCGGGTCATCGAAATATTCATCACTGCCTTCTGGATGATCAAAACATATTGACTGTTGATAAAATGCCCTGGAATCTGCTCTCTCTAGAAATTTGGTCAGGTCCTGCAGATCCTTCTATTTCTTACTAGCATATAGGCCCATGTATGTCGATTTGTGAAAAACTACGCGAGGATTCGGTTTATAAAACTTGAGCATCCTGACTGGTCGGGTTGGGAAGGGGCACTTCGTTGGATAACACGGCGAGAAGAATGTACTTCAATCTTGAAAATCAAAATTTTTGCCACAATCAATGACTTCAAATGGTGTAGGTTTCACACGGCAATTTTTCAATTCATCTCTCCAGTCATCCGGTACCCCAGTGTATGCTCTTTGGTTCACGAGACTCATATCTCTATCACACTCGAGGTATGAATGCCCCCTGATCGGGAATATTACTTTCACAGTAGTCAAACGATTTTTCTTGGTAACCAAGTAATACAATTTTGCACTGTATAGGAGTTACAGAAAATGTCTTTTACTTCCATAGGCAGGATGTTATAAAAAAAGTGATACAGCATAGAACAGACATCGTCAGCTCCTTTCTTAGCAATAGATTCATCGTAGGCATAAAAGAATTTGAAGTTTGACAGAATGTGGATGTTAAAACTGATGAAATTTAGTTGCCGCTTATACCTGTAGTAAACATCATTTGTCGTGATATTTAGACAGGGCACGTTTTTTTGGTAATCCATCGTGTTACTTTCGATAGCCGGCAACTTCGAGGCACTGTAAAATCGCTCACTCCTTTTTTGATGTAGTGTCTTCTCAAATATCTTTTTCTCCAAATTATCACTTGCTGGCTGCCTAGTTTGCTCCGTATGGGAATTTAAGGTAGCGGTAAGTGAAGATATACTAGCTTTTAAGGAATCACACGTACTACAAGTATCTTTCCGTGGATAACCGAACGGTTTATTGAAGTTGTTTTCAAAGATTTCTCGGAAGGATTCATAGGAAATCCTGTTTTCAACATTGCCAATAGACATTTTGTGTAATTTTCCGATATTTAGATTTTCAGGTAGGTAAACTTTTTGCGAATCTGCCAAAGAATAATGAGATTTGCGGCATTTGAGGCTCTTGATAAACTCGGTCACTTTCTGTTTTGTGTTTTCTGAAAGTTTGTGAAGTCGTGTGTTGTGTTTTCCACGCATGTCGATGAGCGATTTCCCAGTTGCAACTAATGAGTCTCTTATGTACCGAACTCGATGAACTGTAAGTCCGTGTAAAGACAAAAAAGCCTTAAGACAAACTGGAACATCACGTATAATTCCATTTTCAAGCAATCGGTCACGATAACTAAATGAAGCATTATTAAGCCTTGACTCTGCTTCATTTTTTCGAGGGCGTCTACGCATGACAGGAAGAACAGTTATAAGACCACTAAGATAAGCGTTTTGTACATTAGTGTTTCCTAGTTCATTAAATTCACGAAGAAGTCTACAGCGTTCAGGTTCAGGAACAGTAGTAAAACAGCGAAAACGTTTACAAAAACAATCAGATCCAAGTTCGTGGATAGTGGCGCGCAACGTTTTCATTACGTCTCTTTGTATTCCTGTTTCCATATGGACTGATGCCGTTTTTCCATACACGCGCAGGGACTCATGCCATTCTTCCCCGGCACAGGGAATCTTATAGCTGTTGTTTTGTGAACCTAAGCCCTTTTTACAATTTAAGAAGCTGATTACAAGATAGCATCAGGAAAATGCCACCAAAATAAACTGAAAGCTCAATTTAGCCAAATAATGGACTAATGCCGTTTTTCCCCGGTACCCTTCAACTATCAACGATATCTTTCAGCTCGCTTTCTGGTCTTCCGTCGAGTTCTTGCCGATGATCGCACCTTCCTCCACAGGATGCTCAGGCTTCAGGATGAACGCAGGGGGGTGATCGCTAATTGGACAGCGGGATGGGTGCGGGGAAAGGGGGGAACAAGGTCGCTTCCGCTGGAGAGACGCAGCGGGAGGGTGGCATGCGCCAGATACAGCCAACTTCGATGGCAGAGGGCTGTGTTCTTGAAATAAAACGTTCTAAATGGATGGTGAAAACAGGTATTTTCTGGTCGAGATAGAAGGGGATGTTAAGAGCTCTTATCATGCGAAAAGGTACAAAAGAACTGTTACTTTGGCTTTTCGTGCCCTTACTGTGAGATTCAGGGGGATCATGGAAAGAGGGAGAAAAAATCTGCTGGCGGCTGGCGTATGGGTAGGAAAAAGCGAGATACAGCCAGCGTGGATGTTGATGTTTTTGAAATAAAATGAGCCAAATGGATGCAGGAAAAAGGTTTTTTAAGTCCTTATAAAAGAGGCAATGAAGTGCAATCAAGCGTATAACAGAATGCTTTTTTCTGTCGGAAGTACAACACGTGAAGTTTTTACTAAAGCGCCTTCCCTTTTGTCCCCTGCTATGTAATGAAGTGTGTGAAAATCTAAAATTCGCCTTTCATTAGCCGACCAGCTAAGTATAAAATTGCGTAAAATACTCTTCGCGGTTTGTAGATGTAGGATGAAAATATAATTTAAATACTTGACAGAGTGAAAAATAATGAATTAAACGCAGCTTTCCAGGATTGAAAATGTAGACTTATAGGGGTTTTCAATTCAATTCAATTCTTTATTTGTGTTAAGTACACCAGCGTGTTTACACAAGTCAAAAGAAAAGAAAAATTAATACAAAAAGCAGTCTGACAAAAGACTGATGTTCAAATTAGACAGAAAAACATCAACTTATGACATTATGATTCAATAAAAGCAGATACAGCAAGTCCATATAAGTTGTAAAAACAGGAGGACATATATTCGTACATAGATACACGCATATTCATTTAACCACAATACGTATGTTTACTTCTACACACACACACACACACACACATATATACATATATACACATATATACGATAAAATGGTAAGACATATGAAATGTTGATATAAAAATTTACCAGATGACTTAGTAGAAAGTTCAAGGAGCCTAGAGGATCCCAGGTGTAGGAACACTGTTACATTTGCTAACAATCCGACAAGTCTGAAAAATTATTGCTCAAATGCTCGTTGATCGAGTAAAATGCTTTAGTAGTCAGATAAGCATTAATTTTATTTTTAAAAACTTGCGCATCCAGTTTCTTTATACGGTCTGGCAACAGGTTATAAAAAACTATCCTATAATAGTTTGTGCCGTTCCTGATGGTTTGGAGACGGCTATGAGGTACTAAGATTTTATCCATACTTCTGGTTCTATAACTGAGGACACCACTGTGGGTAGTATATTGGCTCAGGTTAGTCTTTATATATATCAGACATGTGAAGATGTAAAGAGAAGGTACTGTCATGATTTTCAATTCTATAAAAGCTTCCTTGCAAGGTTCCGTGTATTTGAGGCCAGCAATGTACCGCAAACAACGTCGTTGTAATCCAAAAACTTTTGACGAATGGGCCGAGTGACCCCAGTTTAACAATGCGTATTAAATTCTTGATTGAAAGTAGGAATAATATGTTAGAAGAAGAACTGACTGAGAGACATTTTGTTTCAAGTTCTTTATCAAATATATATATTTTGCTAACTTCACGGACTTTAGTGTATTAGTGTCGTGCTGCCTCAAGCTAAGAATAATCATCTGAGACTTGGTTTCATTGATGGTCAACTTATTAGCGGTCTTTAAATCGCTTATATCTTAAAGACAGTCAACTTCAGATAAATGTTATCAAGGATCTTTTTTGTTCAGAATTATTAGTAAAACAAAAAAAAGTTTGTTCAAGACAAAAAACCAACGTTTTGTAATTTGCTAAAAAGATTGACAAATAAATTTGTACCAAGCTATCGCCCAGAAGCATGTTGTACATATTAAGGGGCAGAAAATAAACCCCATAGTAGTAGTAGTAGTATTTATTGGCCATGTCGACACATAAGTATATATGGCAGGTCATTACAAATAAAAAAAATAAATCAGCAAATAAATAAACAAATAAAACATCACAGCAAAAACCTTATTGATAGAAAGTAGCTTTAACATGCTAAGACATGCACAAATATTAGGTAACTGATATTTAATTAGATTATTTGTACTTGTGTTCTACAAATTCACCAATCATATAAAACCCTTCACCTGATAAAAACGATTTCACTTCATATTTAAATTTTTTGTATGTTCTTATATTTTTAAGATGCTGAGGCAACTTATTATAAAATATTACACAGTTGTAATGAGGTGAGCGCTTGAAGCGACTGGTGTTGTGCTTGAGGACAGTTAATGTCGCACTATTTCTTGTATTATATGTTTGGTACTGCCCTAGACTCTCGAACTGGTACATGTTTTTTCAAACGTATAAAAGACACTTAAAAATGTAAACACAAGGTACTGTTAAAATTTCCTTAGATTTATATGTGGTTATACATGTATTTCCAGGCGGAATATTGAAAATTAGGCGTATTAGTCGTAATTGTCCTACAAATACTCGGTCTTTGTCAACAATGTTGATAAAAATGTCTTCCACAATTGCATGGTTTGCGCTTTATCTGACGTTACAGCACTTGTTTAAAAATGATAACTGAATATCGTGGAACTCACTAATTGGTAATATTGGAATAAGCATAATTACTTATAGCTATAAAAATTTTGACAATTTTCCTTAAATTTTCGCCTAAAATTACAAATCACATTATACAGTACCGATCATGACATTAGTTTGGACTGTAAATCATGCTCAAGTTGCATCAGTATGATTGAGAAAATATACGATCACTTAAAATAATCTATAGTCAACGCCAAACAAAGTGGCGTGCACGTCATCAAGGTGGGTGTGTTGAAAAATTTACATTGTTGCCAAACTTTTTGTAAAATAATAAAATTTATTATTTACATATCTAGGTTTATAAGCAATATTAACCTCAAATGAGAACAAAAATAATAGTATAATAAAATTATAGATCTGTACTTGCATAATCATGAAGTATGACAATTATTGATCAGATGACACTATGAAACTACCATATTTAATTGATAGCTTAAAGGTACTGAATAAAAATCCAAATGGGGTCCTCCAAATTTTATGCATGGTATTTATTTTACAGAATTCATACAGAAAAATGCATTCTAAAATTAGGTAAGCTACTGGTGTAAGCTTTTTCTGTACAATAAAGTTAGTCGGAGTTTCTTTCTTCAGCGCTGTCTGAATCTGAATCTTCATCACTCTCAAAGTTGAATATTAAAGGTTCGATGTCTGGTCGATCAAAAATTCGTTCTCTTTCATACCATTTAAAAATTTCTTGCTCAGTATGTCGAACACTCGCTGTGTTGGTTACACGTTTAATATAACTCCGCTTTTTCTTGGGCGATTCTAAATTTGCATCACTTTTCACACCCTCGGAAATACGACTAACTGTCCTTAAACTAATTTTTAAAGCAGCAGCAACACGCTACAAAAAATGAAATAAAATTTCACTATTATTAATATACATTACATATAATTATTAGTAACCTACCTCTTGAACAGCATTTAAAGGCAACAAAGGCCCGTTGTTGTCTCTTTCTTGCTCAAAGTAGTGCATTAACGAGGCCACGAGTTCCTTACACCGACTATTTAACTGTTTGGGCATCTTTATATACCAAAATTGCCTTTATCTACTCGTAAAATGAATAATTTTGTTTTGAAACAAACAGTTGTTGATTTACAGTATGCGGGGCCAAAGGATTTATAAAGATTTGAAATGCCACAAATTGATTCAGTGTCAAAATTAATACAAATGTCAGTTCCCAGTTTAAATAAGTTTCAAGGTGACAATGTGTCAACGCTGCGAAATCGGTTTAGTGCGTTTACATGTCGATAAGTGATTGGAGCGTTTGCAAAACATTTTATTTCGCATAATGCGTCTAAATTTATCAGAAAGCAACTTATGTGATATTTTAATAACAATGTGTATATGACTATTAACCATAATAAGAGAGTAATGACCATTTTACAATTTATATATCACATTAATATGAAACTGCAATAGAGCAATTGTTTGTGATAGAAACCTAGGCATTAGGTCGGGGAATTTTTATCGTGATGACGTGCACGCCACTTTGTTTGGCGTTGACTATAGAACTAGACCTGAAGACCGGTGAAGCAACAATTCATCGCTGAAAAGGGGTATATAACTACTAACAGGTCAGCAGCGATATTAGCAGAAAATGGGGTTCTTCGTAATTTAATTTTCAGTTTGTTGTAGTTTCCAAAACAGTCGTCTTGGCTATTTCTTATGAATGTCTATATACAAGGGAACTTGTTTTCTTGAAATTCGGTATAAATTCACGTAGGTATTTTTAGGGGTTGTTTAAGGACACTATCCTTTTGTGTTTTTTATATTTTTTCTAATTTATTTGCTTGTACAGGGTGGAAGATATGTAACCGACTGGTTTGCATCTTGAATATTTGTGAAATGAAATAAAATAAGTCGATTTTTTCATCTTAATCTTCTATTGAAACTTAAATATTATGTATGAAAAATAATATCATACAAATATCCGACTCTAGAGGCGCGCAAACCTGAGCCCTCTTGATTAGATTTTCCATCACTTTTTGGTAGGTTTCAGGAGGAATATTTTTAATCGCTTCCGTAATATTGTTCTTCAGCTGCTCTACAGTATTTGGTTTGTTGGCTTAAACCCTATTTTTCAAAAATCCCAAAAAAAGTCAGGAGCTAAATCCGATGACCTTGGTGACCAGCTGACACCACCAAATCGAGAAATTAAACGTCCCGGAAATATTTTTCGTAAAAGATACATTGTTTCCCTAGCTGTGTGACAAGTTGCACCGTCGTGCTGGAACCTCATGTTTTGCACCATATTACGGTAGCGCTCGCCAGTGACAGTAACAGAATTACCGGCAGCGTCTTCAAAGAAGTAAGGTTCAATGACACTTCCATACCAAACATCGCACCAAACTGTGATTCGACGAGCATGTAGTGCTCGTTGATGGATGATAGAGGGTCCTTTAATGCCCAGAAACGACAATGACGTGCGACGAATACCCAATTCTTGAGAACCATGGCTGGTAGACGTCTCAGGGCGCTCCACAATACTTTCACGAACTACCTCGATATTTTTCGGAGCACCAACAGTTCGAACACGGCCCGGCCTTGGCAAGTCTTTAACTTCACCTGTTTGTTCAAATTTCCGCACCAACTTACGAATGGTGTTGATACTGGGCACATTATCTTTTCGTAGCTTTCGAATCGTTGCAACAATCGACACATTACTTGAGTAAAACGTTATACTCGCAACAATACGGACGTGTTGTGGGATCGTGTAGCGCTCTTTGATGAATAACCAACTACTACTGAAACGCGTATATATGTCATTTATAAATTGGCCACCCTGTATATCAACAAACTGTGCAAATACTGTGAATAAATTATTATTATTCTGAACAAAAAGGTCCTTAGCAACTTCCCTTTAAAGCTGACCGTTTTCGAGTTATTCGCGGTTTAATGTCTAAAAACTCCTTCATTACTTGAAAACTCGAAGAAAACATTACTTTTGCTGAGTCTAAATTAACGACGTTCAAACCCTCCCGAAAAGACTCTGAAAG
The DNA here is from genome assembly GCA_963669975.1 of Acanthoscelides obtectus. NCBI lineage: Eukaryota > Metazoa > Arthropoda > Insecta > Coleoptera > Chrysomelidae > Acanthoscelides > Acanthoscelides obtectus. The sequence continues at coordinate 58,065 of CAVLJG010003467.1, forward strand.
GTATTTTATGTTTATTTGTCAACCTGGCTTCGTAGTCAAGAGACGAACTTTGGATTTTGGTAGAGTACTTTACTGTAAATCACATCAGTGGCTTTATGTGCAAAACTCATTTTTTTGGTTTCTACAGTATATTCAGATAAGAGATAGACCGGACATAAACAAGACCACGTGATCATCGAACGCTGTAACATTTGGCAGGGACGTATTAAGAGTCACGCAGTACATATTATAGATATTATTCGACCAGCCAAAGATTGCTAGGGACGAAAGGGGGAAATACGATGAAAAAACCTTACCATTAGACGATTTTATATGGAGTCATAGGCGGAGATCGGAGAGACTTGAATTATTAATTGAATTTATATTTTATTACAACTGGTAGTATTAATATTTTTTTGCGATTCATAATGACGTGATACCAAACATACATTATAAGAAATAAATATACACAAACACTGAATATTGAGAACAAAATAAATATATTTTTTAGGCAACAAGTAATATTCCTATGTACGCATTATGATTGAACAGCAAAACAAATTATGCATTCTTCTAAAATAGAATACAACAAGTCAAAAATATCTGACTGAATAGAAAAATATAGGAAAACAAAAAGTAATTTCTTGATGAAATAACCCATAAACAACACATAGAATTAGACTTTCTACTGAGATACTAAAAGCCACAAACCAATAGTATAATAAATGAATATCTAAAAATTCTAAAAGGTAGCCAATCTAGTATAGTTTCAATCCTGATTAGAGTCATGATCACTGTCTGAGGAACTGTCATTGCTATCACTTTCACCTCCTATGTTGATTATTATTTCTTCCTGTATTTCTTGAATGAGACTGTCTTTTTCCCAATATTCATCTTCAATTTTTATAACATGTCCAATAACCTTTTGCCAGTCACTGGCACTTACTGAAGCGATGGCCTTATTAGAAATTTCATCTAGTTTTTTTATAGTAAATTCGCCGCTTGTATTATGGCTTCTAATGAAAAATTTTACTTGTGCCCAAATCATCTCTATGGGATTAAACTGACACATATAGGGTGGCGTTCGAAGTGGGGTGTGTCCGAAACTTCTTATTAAATTATCTATCTTATAATTTTTCTCATCAGATGGTGGCCTATGTAGACAAGCTATTTCATAAAGCTCCATTTTTTTAGCATTAGGATCATGCTCTATACCTTTTTTGCTCAACCACGTGATGATGTCTCTTTTTAGAGAAGATCTAGTTGGAGGCTTGTCTTCCAAAGCTGAATGGTAAGGTGCATTATCCATTATTATAATACTATTAGGAGGAATGTTAGGAAATAGTTTTTCAGTAAGCCACTTCGTGAAATTTTCTTGGTTCATTTGACCGTGATAATCACCAGTGGCACAGCCAGCCTTGAAAATGAGACAGGCTCCAGGAACAAAACCATCTTGCGAACCCGCATGAACAATTATAAGTCGTCCTGGAAATGAATAAATAGCCTCATTTTAGTGTTATTTTAAGTTTGCCAACACCTTTTTGAATCACTATGTATAAAAAACATATTTTTGAGAAAAAAATACTTGCAAGGGATTATGTATTCAATTAGACAAATTAAATGAGCACTTATTAAGAATATTCCAAAATTGAGAAAAATGTATAATAAGCAAAATCGAGGTGAAAGAAACTTTATTACCTGTAGAACTTATATTGCTCAGGACACCCATAATATCTTCGCTTTGCCAGCATTTCTTGAAAGTGAGGTCATTATCAACCCAAGTTTCGTCCAAATAAATAATATGCCTTCCTTCTTCCCGGAACTTTTTAATAGACCTAAGATACTTGTATCGCCAATGTAAAATACTGGGTCTTTCCATTAGTAATTTCCTTTTGTTGTGGCATTTACGCCAGTAAAATCCTTTTGCTTTTAAAAGCAGCCTCAACGATTCTTTACCAAATGGAAATTCCATTTCTTCCTTCAGTTTGATTAGAAGTTTACTACAAGTAGGTACCACTTTAAAATCACAGTAAAATTTTTCTATCATTCTCCGAATAATGGAAAAATCGACTCCATCAATTTTTTGGATCACAGAAGGGCGTGATCTCTTTTTTCCGGGAGAAGCTAAAGGCTGTGTGGAGGTTGCATTTTGCCTGTCTTTATCTTCTTTTCTAATTTTACTTATAGTTCGTTCACTAACACCCGTATAATATGCCGCCCTTGCATTTCTAGCTACCAGTGGATAAACGAAAGTATTGTTAGCCGCTTCTGCATCGCAAGCACGTATCACGTTTGCTATTATTTCCCTTGCCTGGCTGTGAATAACTTTCCCATGCTTGAATTCCATTATCACCACTAAACAGTAAATTATATTTTCAAAGTATTTGCCAACTGCCTACGCCTATGGGAGTAGGTTTATAAATGACCGTGCCATCGGCACGTTATTCTAGTTTCAGATAAGATAAGAGTTTTGGACCAATCAGCGACCGGATGTTTACCTGCGGCCTGGGTTTTCCAGCTACATTGCCAAATTCAGCGGAACAATTCTATATCTTAAATATGTTAATATGTATGGACCGCATTTTATGTAGAACATCTGACAACTTCGCAATTTTTTGTCCGCATTCTTTCGGCTTGCAATCTTTCGCTGGTCCAACATTAGTAGATGCTGCTTTGCGTAACTTTGTAGTAAATTAGCACAATTCGATGTGTATACGATTGGTGATGGATGTAGGATCATGTGGGTGTGGGGTAAGAAATATATAATGATGTAAATATACATAAGGGTTTCAAAATTTTCGCTTCGATTACCAGCTTCGGATGCCGCCTGATGTTTGGTGAAATACAGTCGAATATAATCTCAAAATGGCGTTTAAATTAGCCTAAATTAAAAATAATCGTATATCTCTTAAAATTGCTTTTAGAATATTGATTAGTATATTTTTTGTTTTCTAGGTAAATATGTAACCAAATTAAAACGTTCAAAACGTAAAAAAATGTGCATGGTTGAACATTGTCAGAAAGTAGATTCTTGAATAGGTTTTGCCAAAATGGGTTCAAAAATGTCAATAATTAATTAAAAAATACAGTAGCTTTATAATTACTTATAACTTACCGAATTTGATGAACGACATCTTTTATTGGAAAGATGAGCTTGATGAGCTTTCATCATCGCTACTGCCTGAAGCACCAACGTCAATAATGAATGGCTCGACTTGTTCCTCTAAAATATTGTCCAGTTCCCACATTCTCTTTTCAACTTTGTCTTTCACGTGCTTAATACAGTTTTCCCATTTTTGCGCTGTTATTAATTCTAGTGCTTCTTTGAAAAGTCCTTTGAGGTCACAAAATTTCAAAGTTGTATTGTGCTTAGCTATATAATTTTTAACCTCTGCCCATATGAGCTCAATGGGATTGAGCTCGCAATGGTATGGAGGTAAACGGAGCACAGTTTTATTTTGACTTGCTGCCATTTCGTCAATGGCGTATTTTTGATATTCCGCCTTGTGATCCTTGACAATTCTTAATAATTGTACTTTCAGCATTGCTTCTTCAAAGTTGATATTTTTTGAGCGGAGCCAATTTTGAACATCAACTTTCCTTGAAGCCGTTGTTGGGACCTTCTCCATTCTTCGAGAATGATAAGGCGCATTATCTAACACAATTACTGCGTTTTCCTCTAAGTTCGGTAAAATTTTTGAAAACCACTGTTCAAACGATTCGCCATTCATTTCCTCGCGGTAATCTCCAGTTTTCTTAGACTCAAAGCACCACAGACCGTCAACAACAAATCCATCCTCACTGCCAATATGGCAGATAATGAGCTTTTTCCCTTTACCTGGAAATCGAAGTACTAACTGGTGTAGATTTATTTCAATAAGCGAACCTTTTTCAAATGTTTTCATCACATTCAGCGAAAAAACATTGAGACATGAGTATCAGATTGCTATAATTGGGATTATTTAGTCATATTGAAAGAAAGAATATTGAACGTCGTATGATTACTCAGCGCTTCACAATTTAATTTAAAGTTATAAACCTTTAAAAAATGAATGATCAGGAACCTGAAATACGCGCAAATATTAATATTAACAAATTATAACTTTATAAAGCTTAAAGTATGAATTAAAATGATTAGAAATATTAGGAACGCACACAATATAAAACTTAGTAACTTTTTTTAAGTTTATAATATTCGACATATTTTAAGATTATATTAAAAAATTATTGAAATATCGAAAACACATAAAAACATGGCTTAAAAGAGTTCTAACAAATGAAAATGACAATAAAACATCCACGCATTTTATCGAAAGTTATAAAAGTTTTGTTACTTGTAATATGTTTTATCTCCCCCATGGAATTAATGTTTAGAACCTTGTTACCAAGGTTTGAAAAACATCCGATTGTTGTCTATTACTCGTATTTACCTGCTGGATTTTTTAATCCGGTGGACAGTCCATCTAGAAAGGCCCTCCTGGATGAAGTTACAGAATCATCAGCCCATACTTTACTTGTAGTGTGTCCTGCGTTTACCCACGTTTCATCAAGGTAATAAATCTTCCTGTTTTGATTCCTCCTCTATAGCACAATTTCTTCTCTATTCAGTAGTAAACTATTACGACCCCGTTTTTTCCATTTGAAATTTAAATGCTTCAGTAACGCATGGAAAGTTGATCGTTTGAAATTTGGCAACGTTGTATCTCCATTTACCTCCTGCAGTACTTTATCTATAGTAGGTATTTCATTCCTAAAGAAGAATTCATGCACTTTCCTCCTAATCGCATGCTTATCAGCTTCATCCAATGATTTAACAATACTTTTGCGATGTTTACTGGTCATTGTCTCAGAAAAGGTGTGATTTTTTTTGTATTGTCTTAACACATTAAACACTGATGCGCGACACACCCCAACTTTGTGAGAAACCTTCACAACAATTTCTTTGATGGTTGATGCCTCGTTCTCCTCGCGCTCGATCTTATATATATTCAAAATGACCTCTTTCATTTCTGCATTCAGGTGTCTTTTTTTAGAGCGTTTCCTAGGTGGACTACAGGAGTTTACAACTTCATCGGCAGTATCTGTACTACTGGGCATTTGGCGCAAGCAGTTGATAACAATAACAATCAATAACAAGGTATAACAATAACAACGACAAACTCAACAACTTAATAAGATAACAAACGAAAACGTCCAAAGAAATATCAAATTGCAATGATGCACACGACATAGGTAACACGTCTGAACCTGAATGTGACTCTGCCTTGATACGACTGCTCTGCCGCTCGGCATAGGCATTTAATTGCGAATTGACCAATGAGGGCTCCTGTTTTACGTCGAGACGGCGGCGTTAGCGTGAAAATCACCCGAACCTTTTGTTTACATCCGGTCTATCTCTTATCTGAATATACTGTAGACCAGAGAACAGAGAGCGACCCGAAAGTTATGTTGGAGTTTCTTTTCCCTCCCGCTTATGTGCTTGTATGTTATACGTGATGTATGGTGTTGCAAATACATTGTTGCCAAATTAGGAATGACCGTGCCCGAAGGTCATGCGAAGGAGGACGCGCTCATTGGAGAGAAACTGAACCGGAAGCCGGAAAGCGAGCTGAAGGATATGATGTGGGAGTTGCCTTGAACTCCCGGTTATGTGTGTGTGCATACGTGTTGAGTGGAAGGTGATGCAGCCGGTTTTCATTTTTTAGTTGCTTGAAAATGCTGCTCTGTGTGGATAAATGTGCGATCGTCGCCGAAAAACTCGACGGAATATCAGAAAACAAACTGAAAGTGGGATACATTTCTCTCCCGTTCAGGTGCGTATACAGGGTGGCCCAACGAAAACGTTGCACCCCTATTTGTGACCCTCCTGGTATATTTTGTGAAAAACGCTCGCGCACGTCAATTTTGATTTCTAGGGGGACGTCTTTTCATCTATAGCCGTACTATACAGGGTGATCCAAAATAAGATATAGCGTTACACTTTAGATTTTTTAATGAAAATTCCCATTTTCCTGGTACAGTTAATGGGGGGGGGGGAGGGTACATTCCTATTCTTCCCAAATAACCATTGAATAACAAAAGGTATTAGAACTTTTTGTAGAAATAAAATAATCTCATATTATAAAAAAATAAAAGACTATATCTCGAGTGATTTTTATAACAAATATTGCAAAATATTGAAAGATGTAATTAAGGATGCAAAAAATTGTCAAACAAATGTTTTATCAACAATGTTGATAATAAAATCAAAGCCAGTTTTGTTTAATTTTTAGATTTTTTATGAAGTTTTTAATAACTTTGGTATGATGGAGTTCATACCTCTCTTCAATCATTGTAAAGCGATTTGAGTTTATAATAAAATTTGACTAACCTACCTTAATGCTGATAATGGAATGCATAACAAAAATAATAATCATGGATACCAGCAAGAACATTTAGCATGGGTCAGTGTCATCGTATGTCATAGAAAATCGTTGTCCTTCAGTTCAAATTGTTACGTTACCTACCTAGTTGTGATAAATATTGAACAATGACTTATACAATTTCAGAAATGGTAGAAATGGCAAAACTGTATTACCAAACAAAAATATTAACGACAAGCATGTGGCTAATTTGATGAGCAAATTTGAAGAAACTGGATCTGTATCTAATAAAGTGTGAGTTTCCATTTAAAAATCTAAAGTATAACGCAAGATATCATTTTTGGATTAGCCTGTATTGTAAGGCTATAGATGAAAAGACGCCCCCGTAGAAATCAAAACTGTCGTGCCTGACCGTTTTTCCCAAAATATACCAGGAGAGTCACAAATGGTGCGATCTTTTCGTTGGGCGACCTCGTATGTCATACGTAATGAATAAGAGGTGATGCAGGTGCATTTTTGGCTATTTTTGAATTTCAAGTACTTGAATATTCGAAAAACAAGTTTCGCAAATGATTAACACAAAACCTACCTATATTAAACTTCAACGTCCTTTTCATACAGGTGGTGTAAAATCCAGGATAATTTTGACGAAAAAAGTGCAAGTATGCAGTGTTAATTTTGGACATGCCTTCAGGTTCAAAATGCCTGGTTTTTCGATTTTACAACCATCCATCCTTTGTCATACTGCCACATATCGGTCTATTTTTTTATTTACAACTTATTCTACTACATCATCTCCTCTTTTATTGATGTATTTTTCCCATCGGATCGACAGTTTTTTAATTCCCCCATTAAAGAATGAAGCTGGTCGTGTCAGTAGCCAATTTTGCACGAACGTTTCCACACCTTCGTCGTCGTTAAAGTGGTGACCTCCTAGGTCTTCTTTAAGTGGCCCAAACACGTGATAGTCATATGGCGACAAATCGGGACTATAAGGCGGGTATTCAAGCGTTTCCCAATTAATTTCGCGTAATATTTTTTTTTTTCGGTTAATGCAGCTGTGAGTGGCCGATCATTATCATGGAGCAGAATGGCACTTCAAATAGGCATGTCTCGCCTTTTGCAGTTGGCAGTAGTAAGCAGCATTAACTGTACAGCGATCGTGAAGAAAATCAACTAGCATTACATCTCTGGAATCCTAAAATACCGTTGCAAGGACTGGTCTTGGCCTTTCGCGGTGCTTCCTCTCCAGGCTTTTGCCACTCTATGGAAAAAAGTTTTGCCAGTCGAATACTTGTGTGCTTGAAACTGTCTTGTTGCCGCGACAAAAAAATTATGATAATGCGTTGCGCCAAACCGACTGACTCCCCCCTTCTAACATATACCAAGACGTCGCCCTACTCCATTCACATATGGTGCGTTAAACAGAACAGTCCGGTTCATATTTGATTCATCCTCGTAGCTTTTCCACTATCGTTTACAATAGCTTGAATTATAGTGCACTGTTTTTCGAAGGAATAAATTGGCGGTGCATAGCTCATAATTTTTAATGTGGCAACAATAATTCTTAGGCTGTTGGTTGCTAATTCCCATTTGCCAAGTTTAGGTTAATTTAGATCCTTCAAGAGAACGGAACTGATAAAATATCTAGAACTTCTAGCGTTTTTCAGCTTCACACTTGCGTTGAAATAGCGGCAGAAATTAATGTTATACAGGGTGTCGTGACCAAACATGAAAGATTTTTTCCTCGAGGGCTTCATTCGGGTTGTTGAGGTTTAAAAATAAAAAACATTTTTTTTAATATCTTCAAAACCGTCAACTGGAATTAACTAAAATTTGTTATGTGGATTTACCTAAGTATTGTCCATATTTAAACGTGCACTAGAGGCCAGATACAGGGGATTAGTGGCATTATTTTTTCTTTTACGAAACGCGCAATTTTTTTAATTCTACCTCCAATTTGCTACAAGTAAGTACTCTTGTTTTCTTCCCTCAGTGCTTTGTTATTGTAAAAATAAAGAAAACAAATTAGATAATCAAAGCTTTAGTGCGGCAACTTTTTAATATTTCTGCAAAATTCGTTATGGCTTGAATTTGATGAAACGCATTATCTATTCTTTCTTGTAACTGATCAATAGTATTTATTTGTTCAGCATAAATTGGTTGTTTAAAAGCGCCCGTCAAAAGAAATCAGGGGGTTCAAATAAGGAGACCTCGCATTATCCGTTTCTGCCAGTCCATCGTTGTCTAAAATGATTATTTAACCATGCGATTATGTCACGATGAACATGCGGTGGGGCACCGTCATGCTGATATGACATTTGTACTCTCATTGCTAGCACATTTTGTATGTGATTCTCTAGAAAAGCTAAGTAGTATGAGTTTGCATTTAAACGTTGTGGCAATACGTGCATAAACAGTTGGTCACTGAAAATACCGCACCAGACATTTCTAGAAAATCTGTGTTGAAACGAGTGGATGTTCATTATGAGAATTAAAGGTTGCTCTCCTGGTAAAAAGCGATTCATCTGACCGCAAAACCAAATCAATAAAATCTGCATTTTGATTATGCAAAAATTTCTCCGTTGCACTCCGTCGCCGGGTTGCAGACATGGTACATTTTGTCGGTGGTAAGGATGCAAAAGTTCCTGATTTAAAATTTTTAACGCAAGACTTTGGGAACATGGTAACTGGTCTGCATTCCGCCTCATATTTGTACTAGGATCATCCAACGCCAAATTAATCACTCCCAGTTCCTCTTGAACAGTATGCCGGACAACATGGCCTCTAACTCCGGAAGTTCAGTAATTCCATATTGCCGAAGTCTTAGAAATGAACGCGTAAAAACCTTTAGGGTAGGTTGGAGTCTGTTAGCAAATCTACGTTGATGCTCCCCCTCTAAAACATTGCCATTACAGAACCCTACACAAAAATGATATCGGCGTACTCATCATTGCTAAATTCCATGTCACAACACTCAAAACTGGAAAAAAGGAGCTTTTGATATGAAAGTTATAGTCATAACGATAACAGTCTCCCAAGAAACGTCAAGTTGGTATCAAGGCTTCCAATTTTATTTTGAAACTAATTCTATCTCGGCGCTTCATAAATGATCAAATTTGTTTTATTTTTATTTTTACGAGAAGAGTGGACTCTGGAAAAAACAAGAGTTATTATTTATAGCAAATTAAAAGTAAAATACCAAATTTTAGTTCATTTCAGTTGACGGTTTTCAAGATATTAAAAAAATTGTTTATTTTTTATTTTTAAGCGTCAACATCATTTCAATGAAGGAAAAAAATGTTACACAGAAAATCCGGTCCTGTGTATGACGTTTGATTTTTGGTCACGACTTGTGAGTTACCCTGTAGATATTGCAAGGCTTTTCATCATGGTTTGCTGAAAGATTCTATCGCACGAACAATTAAAATCTTAAAGTGCATGGTAAGCTACCCTATGCAGAATATAGCTGTATTAATTTCAGTTGCAGCAAAGCGACTTTAATCCTGCAGGCTTGAGGCGATTCGACGGAATTTCTTGAGAAATCCATTACGTAAGCTGTCTTTGTGGCCCGCGAATAAGATTTTATCAGCATATTTAGGTATTAACTGATGGGATTAGGAATTTGTCTGAGTATCTGAGAATATTACTATCGGCGGTCATATGGAAGCACGTTATGATCAGTACAGGATGTTGTTAGATTTCGTTATTATTGAGAATATTTTAGGGCCGTATCGGCAGTCGTTCCTAAAATTATATTGTAGGACGCGTTTATTTTTTATATATTATGTATATGAGCCCCTTCCCACTTCAGTTGGCCCACTTCAAGATTTGTACCAAAATATGCCTTTATAAACTAAACATGACGAAACTATTTACTTCTAAAACAATTTATTTTCTCAAAAACATTTTAGATACACTCTAGTCGTGAAAAATACATATTTGACTTAGACCTATAACTAATAGAACATCTGAACAAATAAACAATGTGCGAATAAATGCGTCCATTGGGTAACATCACCTTTATTTTTATTACGGCTTAAATTCTTTGGGGCATAGTGTTAACCAAGTTTTGGCAAAAATTTGGTGTAAAACAATCCCATATTTCGTGAAGCTTTTGTCTCAGTTCGGTGATTGCACGAGCAGGATGTTGTAGAACCTTTTTCATCTCGTGCCACAAAGTTTCAATAGGTAACAGATCTGGACTACTAGAAACCCATTTCAAAAGTGGTACATTATTTTCTTCCATCCATTTTATAGCCTTTTTTGAGGTATGGCACGCTGCACCATCTTGCTGAAACACAAAATCTTGGCCGGATGTCAAACATTCTTCCAATACTGGTAAAAGCGATTCTTCTAAAATTGCCAAATATTTGTTTGTATCCACATTTCCATCAAGTTTTCCTACTCCTTTTGATGACATACTGCCCCAGACCATAATGGATGCTAGAAATTTCACTTTTCTCTTCAGACAGTCAACATGGAATCCTTCATTTTTTTGCGAATAATTCTACTGCGACTGTCACCAACACAAACTTCGAATCGGGCCTCATCACTCCATTGTTGAGGTGTCCATTGTCTATGTTCTTTAGCCCATCTAAGCCGATTTTTCTTTAGCAGTGGAGTTAATAGTGGCTTTTCTTTGGCCTATAAACGAGATGTGCAACTTTAGGGTTTTTACTTCACTTTTTTTTATAAGAAAACTTACCTTGCAAGTGCTAAATCCCAGTTTGTGGGCCTCTCTATGAGTTGTGGACCTCGAAATTCTCCTTCCAACAGCGTCACTATACAGAGCACTTAATTGTAAATAATTGGCACGCCTGTTTTTCACTATTATTCTTCTTAATGCTCTTCGGTCGGCATTTGTGATATTACTTTTTTTCACATATCGTGGCTTAATATATAATATAAATAACTGAACCAGTTACGTTATATCTTCTAACAATATTTCTCACACTGTAGCGCGATAAGTCTAACAAAGTTGCATTTTCTGAGTTTGATTTCCCAGAATTAAAAAAATTAATTATCAGTAACCGAATTTTCTCACTAAAACCTTTCCTCTACCCATTTTGAAAACCTTAGGCCCGTATCGTCAGTCGTCCCTACAATTGTAGGGCACCTTTATGGCGTCCTTGATTGCACAGTTTTCTACTTCTCCGTGTCAAAACTCTATTTTGAGGTTATGTCACAAACATCTATTTGCATCAAATTGTGCTTGCTTTTGAGTTATATTATGTTTTATCAGCCTGAAATTTCCTACAATTTAAAAAGAAAACATATCTTCACAACAGGAGAGCGCTGACGCTGACACGGGACAAGTGTAATCTAGAAATTTTTGAAGGAAAGAAAGGAGTATGACAATCAAGGAGGCCATAAACGTGCCCTACAATTGTAGGGACTTATTTTGCATTGAAATGAAAATAGGTTGATATGCTGTAATTGCAACTGTGTTATTTTTATGCTGCAAATTTGATTAGGAAGTGATAAAGTTGGTGTTTTCTACTATATTTATTTATTATTTGTGTTTGATAAGAAAAAAAAGTAAGAAATTCAATAGTTGGGCCAACTGAAGTGGGAATATTTCTAGATTTCAGATGATATGAATCAGAAGCATAAACAATTTGATGCAAATGGATATTTCTGACCTAACTTCAAAGTAGAGCACTGACACGGAACAGTAGAAAACTATGAAAATCAAGGAGGCTATAAATGCGACCTACAAGACTGTAGGAACGACTGACGATACGGCCCTTAGCGCAATACCGTGGAATCATTTTCACTCTACTATGCCATAATTAAGTATAATGTTGTCGAAAATAAAAGAATCAGTAATAACTGTCTCAAAGTGTGTTAAGAGAGAGTTTTTGCAATTAGAAATGCAACATACGTCAAAGTTGACATTTAAGTCAATTATGCATGTGTAGTAAGTGCCAAATGAGGTTAACATAATTCTTCAGCTATGCGCTATATTTGGTTTAACAAAACTTTCTGTTGGGTAATTTTTTTTCGTTTGTAATACATTTTACATTATCTGTTAATATTAATTTATATTATTTTGTTACAGGTAAGTTCATACTAGTGTCAGTGGTAAGTTAATCATTTCTGTCTATATGTGATGTTAAAGTTCTTCTGAAAAAAGACAAAAAAGTAAATCGGGATAAGGGGTCATACGTAGTATTCTCGAAAGTTTGAGTGTTTGTAGTCCATTAACAAACGCGTGTGTAGGTACATTCAGTTTTATTGTTTATTATTGTGATTTTTAACTCGCTGCAGTGCATAACATAACTCTTTGCACCCTACTGGTTTGCTGGGATAACCACCAAATCATAGTTAATTTATTTGGCTCCTGTTGGGATTCTGATCTTACTGCGATAATTACTGGTTGCCTATGATTTAGGATCTTTATCAGCAATGAAATGATATTATTATTATCCAACAAAGTAGACCAGCTGGTGGAAATAGCAGGTATAGTCATATTCGCCTACACAATTAAAGCTATTTTGCTGAATTTCATCAAATAATGGGACATTGGTACACATACATTGGAAAGAGCATATCCTCCTGGGTGACAACCATACAGTATGTTACTACCAGTATTACATAGCATAGGCATCATAGAAAGTGTAAATGGCCTGATTCGGTTACGTCAATCAATTGTTACCATTCCAAACGGTTTCTGATTTGTGTGATTTACCAAATCGGAAAATATGGGGTCAACTTACAGGTCGAATCTGTTCATTAGGCACGCATCATCAAATAAGTGTTGCCATTTATACTACCTGAGATGACCAGCTGTGTAATACTGGTGGTAACATACTGTATGTCATTATTGAGGGCTCACTTCACACTCACTAGTACTAATTTAAAATATCTATAATATAAAATGAACGATTTCAAAATAAACAGATAAATCTGACCGCAAAGGGCTAAAATACCATTGCATCCAATGTTTAGCGCCTCATATATAAACTTCAAGTAGCATGAAGCAGCTTCACATTTGCCAGATGTACTGAAGAGTTGTTTTCTTAAATATCAATTCATAATAATATCGTAAAATCTATAGTTCTGTTAAATTGGCAGCAGTTGATAGGTTAATTCTGCCATGGTCAGTGATCACCCGGCAATCCCCTGTGCTTTTGATCTTCGTAGGAAAAGTGCTGATCTTTTTCATATAGAATTGTAATGCTAACCCAATCCTTGTTGGTGCCAAGTGCATATAAAAGATTAATAGGTTATTGATAAACTTATTCCCAAAGATGTTCATCATTAAGATCATTTCTTTTGGCGGTGTTTGCGCTCTACAAGTAGTGTTCCATTCATGGATAAGAGTTGAACTTGAGATACAGAAAGCATTGTTATTCCACCTATTACAATTGTGGTAGATATATTACTATTAGTAGAAATCTATTATCTATGTGTCATTTCTATTACTTCTAGTTTTCCTGATATTTGCTGGCAACGAAAGTATAATCGCTTCTTTTCATAGCCTCTCAAGTCATCGTTGGTTGTCAGAGCGGTCCGTGGGACCTTAGCTCTTGAGTCACAGTGTCAGTTTGTAAGTCTGTCAGGTCTGGTAACCCAGAAACCAGACAATTTTAAGGAAAAAAGGGGAAGGAAAGGAGAGAAGGAAGAACGAGAGCAAAGGGGAAGAAGAGAATGTTTTAGGATAGGCAGCGTTTAGGCATTGTTAAAATCGCTTCACAGATTTTGATATGGTCTAAAAATATTTGATTTTTTCTAAAGATTGTGTAAAAATGCTCCAATTTTGATTGTTCTAAGTTCACGAGTTAATTTTGATTACAGTGCGAGCCGCGGCCTTTTGTGCTTGCGAACTTGCTCGACTGTGTAGTCCACTGACTCACGCAACAGAGGGTTGCTGTGCGATTCCGCTAGGCTATAGCGCCGCTGCGCCTGTTGCTTAATGTAGTCCTTTAGGTAAGGGACATCGAGGTCTCTATGTAGAGTTTCGTTAGAGACATACCATGGGGCATCAGCAATAGTGCGCAACGTCCTGCTTTGCAGAACCTGCAGACTTCGCATGTGTGTTTTAGCAATAAAACACCAAGCCGCACATGCGTAAGTCATTGCTGGTCTTATGACCACCTTATAGAGTCGAATCTTGTTAATCAAACTTAATTTTGACCGTTTACATAATAATGGGTAAAGCTGCCGAAACGTAATTTGGAATTTAGTTTTTAGCGCTTCCATATGGTTCCACCAAGTCATCCCTTTGCCAGAATGACACCGAGATACTTAGCGGAGGATTCCCATGGTATACGAAGTCCATTCATTGAAACTTCAGACGGAACGCCGCGACGTCTTTTTGTACAGTAGATTGCCTGCGTTTTCGACTGGTTTATTTTAATTAGCCACCGATCCGCCCAATCTAATACTTCTTCCACCGCACTTTGCAGCCTGTCATGGACTAGGTCACCAGACCACGACTGAGCCACCAATGCAGTATCGTCAGCATAGAGATAGACTTCACAGTTGCTGGGACTAGGGACGTCATGGATGTACAGTGAGTAAAGGATAGGTCCAAGGACCGAACCCTGAGGGACGCCGGCTGAAATCAGCCGTGTTGTCGACAGCACATTGTCAATTTTTATCCGAAATTTCCTACCTTCAAGGAAGGATTTCAGTAGTTTTAGAAGCCAAAAAGGATTAGTTTATACAAGAGGCCCGCGTGCCACACCTTGTCAAATGCTTTTGAGACATCCAAAAGCAAGATGCCAGTACTTTCGTTAAGGGTGAATCCTCTGGTTACACGTTCCACCAGCCTAACCGCCTGTAGCTGTGGGACGATAATCCTGGGGAAATATCGAACCCACCTTCTTTGGAATCATTATAACTTTAGCGGTCTTCCACGCGGATGGGAAGTACTGGATCCTTAGCATGGCATTGACTATTGCCACGAGATAAGTTAAGGACTTCCGCGAAAGCAGCTTCAGCGCCTTATTAGTGATTTGATCTTCCCCACGTGCTTTACGCACTTAAAGGTCTTTAATATGACCTTGAATCTCTGCTGGTGTGCAATGCGGGATCTCGGGAGATACCGCTGATGTGCTAAGCAAATCTTCGGTTGAAGAAGCTTCTGAAGAAGAATCTTCTGATGAAGAAAAATCACCAACGAATGCGCGACTGTCACTGACGCCGTTGGCCCTAAAATATCTCCTGACAGATCTTACGATGTGTTGCTCCTCGTCGAGGTCATTATCAAGATCATAGTTGGGAGAGAACTGTCTTTCCATGGCATCGGCGAAAACCTCAATCTTCTCCTCTGTCCTGAAGACAATGCCTCCAGGACCGTGAATGTGTGGGATTTGTTCAAGCTTTCCGTTTTTGAGCGACTTCGCCACCTTCCAGAGAGGAATGCTTGAGTCAAGCATCCCCGCCAGAAAGTCGTTCCATTGCTCATTGCGGAATTCATGAAGAGCATTTCTTACTTCGTGAACAAGATTCGTCGCTCTGCGAATGTCATCAGGATGACAAGACTTTTTCGCTTGCTTAATTGCAGCTCTTTTATCAGAAATTTTCTGACGAATGTCTGCTGGCAGAAAAGGTCTGCCGTGTCGCTGCACGGGAAGTACAGCTACACGCTGCAGAGTTTGCTGAACAAAACTTGTCCACTCTGCTTGAGCCACATCTATACCGTTCTCATCATCTATGATCGGTATATTGGGGAACTCTTTGAGGAGCGACTTGTATAGCTCTCAATCAATGCGTTTCCTTGGAGGGATTTCATCCCCAAGATCTGCTCATTAGCCACTTCCAAAACGACGGGAAGATGATCGCTTGAGATGTCATACATGATTCGAGAAGTGATACTGTAGCTACAGTTTTTGGATAATG
The DNA here is from genome assembly GCA_963669975.1 of Acanthoscelides obtectus. Lineage (NCBI taxonomy): Eukaryota > Metazoa > Arthropoda > Insecta > Coleoptera > Chrysomelidae > Acanthoscelides > Acanthoscelides obtectus. The sequence continues at coordinate 74,258 of CAVLJG010003467.1, forward strand.
CCAAATCAAGAACATCAGGTGCCTGAAGGTGATTAAATGGGTGGTGCGTCGGCTCCTCAGTACTATGTATGAGGTAGCCATTTCGTATCACATGGTTGTACAGTCGGATCCCACTGGTGGAATTCAACCTGGAATGCCATGCTCGATGTTTGCAGTTGAAGTCCCCTGCCTCAATAAGTGGACCCGAGTAGTCTAAAAGGACTTCCAGATCCGCCTCTTGCAGCCTGTTACCACACCTGACATACACCGATGTGATTTTTAACGGCACACCTCCCGTCATATTGACCACCACGGAAGCCGCTTCGATGCTTTGCATGTCAGCGTTTGTGCTTCTGTGGTAGTCAATACCGCGTGTCACTAGCACTGCCAAGCCGCCACCCCGTCCAGTCAATCTATCAGCCCGGATAACATCGTAATTCGGGAAAGCTAGACGATCTCCCGGATTAAGTAATATTTCCTGCAGCAAGGCCACATCTATACTTTCGTCCACAAGAGCTTGATGAAATTCCCGTCTTTTGGGAATGTCCCTTAGACCCAAACAATTCCAAAAAATAATTTTGATAAATGCAGGCTGTCGTCGATTGTACCTAGCCATTTGCAGGAAAGATCGCCTGCAAAGCCCGTGTTGCGCTAATCAGAGGACCTGTGATCTGCTGTAAGGACCTTAGCGCGGTTGCCAGGTCCACATTTTGCGTGATCGCAGAAGATCCCACAGAGGGGGCAGCCCGGGTTGCATCCCTAGCTGCATCCGCTTAACTTACATTGCGCCTTTGCGCTATCACTTGCAGATTTTTCTTAGGGGCAAATCTGCAAGTTCGGCTATTCGCTGGATGCACCCCTCCACAGTTCGCGCACTTTCGTTCCTCTTGTTCTGTTTGAGGGCATAAGTGGGTCATGTGGTCAGAAGCACATTTTAGACATTTAGGTGGTGCAGTGCAGTAAGATTGCGCATGCCCATATTTTTGGCAGCGGTGACACTGCCCGATGAGTCTTGAGTTCTTTTGAACTTCGACTCGGATAGCCAAACCTAGCAGCTCGTGTTCGTTGAACATCTGCTGAGATTTTTCTATCCTGGGCAGTATGACTACCACCAAAGGCATGGGCACGCCGCTACCACGTTTCAGGCGAATTATGTGCAGGGGGGAATATCCCCTCTGTTGCAACTCTTCCTTGATCTCAATTTCCGAAAGTGTCGCATGTACTCCTCTGATTACAGCATGAATGTTCCTCTCGGAGGGTAGAGGGAAAGTGTGATGGGGCACCTCTTCCTCCCTGAAGAGACGAATAATCCTGCGGTAATCATCCTCGGACTTGGGAATTATCCTGATTCCTGCATCGACGGCAACCGCGCGTTCGAATTTGATGCCCAGAGAAATAAACTTGTGATTTACGCCTCGCCATCTCGAAGCATCGCGAAGAACGATGGGGGTAACACGTACCTTGCGTGGGGGCTGTGCAGTCGTGTTTTCTGGTACCTGAGATGTCGAAGGCGTGGAAGTAACCGATAGATTAGGCACAGGCTGTTTATTCGAGTCGCTTGCAGTTGAATGAGACGTTTCAGACTGCGATTTTGGTGGAGGGAGAGGAGGAAAGCCTGTCGTGTCGGTCTTGTTTCGTCGCGTTTTACGGGGCTTAACCTTCGTAAAACCGTCAGGGAGTGTATCGTCGTCTGTGGAAAGATCGCTTGAATTATTTAACGGTCTCTTAAGATTGACAGCTTTGTCTTTACTGGGATTTTTGGTAAGTGTTTGGGAAGAACTTGTAATATTTAGATGGAAAGATACCTGGGTTTTCAGTAGGAGGTCTAATTTAACTGTTAGGTCGGTAATTGTCCGCTGCTGGGCTTCGATGCTCATCATCAATCTTTCATTGGTCTTCTTATCATCGTCCTTTTTTGACAGCTCCTGTCGAACCATCTCCAATTCTGCTCTCAGCTCCTCTATGGTCTGCTCCTTCGACTCCATCTCCATTGCCATGGTGGAAGCGCCATTTCCTGACCCCCCTGGGTCAGTTTCCATAGTAAATACCTCGGTTATCTCGCTTTTCGTCTAACAAATTTTTCGGATCGAAATTACGGGACAGCTGCTATCAGTGCCCTATACAGGGCGATTTCATAGCCTACGACACTTTTCGTATGCATTGTTTTTTTTTTTTAAAAATGTACCCTGTAACTTAACCACAATACAATTTACCATAAATCCCATTATCAAAGAAATCTATCACGACACAAGGTACGACAGGAAAAACACCGAGAAAAAGCTACAATTTAAGAGCTAACCCTACGTGGAAGGCTATCGTGAACATTTTTAGCATGATGCTTTTTCAATTTGACATTCCAAGTACACCCTTGCTGCATCCGCAGGGGTATTACGTATCTTGAAAAGTGACATTATGCCGTTTTTTTGACTTTATATAGGTTTTTGTGTCATTATGTAGGTTTTTCTACAGAATGTCAACTTAGCCCTACTTATTGTACGCTTGATGTGTATTTGTTCCGGAGCTGTACATGTTGCCTAGACGTCATGATTCTTCAGCTATCAAAAAGCAAATAAGTTGCGCAGTTATTTGGGAATGGGGAAATTGTCCAAGAAATCAAATCACGGCGAATGAGATGGGCTGACCACATTCAAAGATCTAACAACGATCGAATGGTAAAGGACAGCTGATAAAGGACCTCTAGGTCGCCCCCGTATGAGATGGAGCGATAAAATTAACTCAGACCTAGCAGAAAAATGTCCACTTAGATCCAGGGTTATAGATCTGTTTGTAAGTAAAATTAAATTTGACAATGGAAATGAAGGTAACGAGGTGCAATTGTGGAAAAGCTAAATTGCAAAAAACTGCCTACCAGATGAGCACGGCAACGGCAGCGCGGCCTTGTCTGTCTCCGGTGGCGGCGGCGCGGTGATGCCGCGTCAGGCAGCAGCAGCGGCAGCTTCAGCTCACGGGGGAAGGAAGGGTAGCAGCAGCTGAGCATGGGAAGCAGGCCAGTGTCAGTCGGTCGCTCGCTGCCACGCTGCTGCATTCGACACGAGCTTTACGCGCCCGCCTTTCTACTCGTCTTACGACGTTCAAGGTCAAGGCGACGGTACGGTCCCGCGACGGAGGACGTCGCGGCGGTGGTGAATACTTGGTGCATATCGTTAGTTACAGTGTCTTTGTAGAGCGTCTGTTCGTTTACGTGTGCTGATTAGGCGTGCTTCCAGTGGAAGTAATGTGATTTGCAGTTAGAATTTTTGGGTTGTCTCTCCTAGGGTTGGGGTCTCAGGGATCAGGGCCCCATAAGTTTAATCAAAAACATGCTTTCCAATATACAGATATTTTTTTAATAAGAAACGGTGTATCCAAGATGTGCGATTTTTTTTATGAATAACCTGATATTTTCGCCACAGTCCAATAACTTTTACCACATATGAAGAGAGGGTTATTGGTGGTCACCTTTCGCTAAACGTAAACCTTATTTGATATCTGATTTGATGACTACGTATCAAATTGGTGATACATGTCAAATAACGTCAACCTTGGCATTAGCGTATAGCGTAACTTGTTTACCCCTAAGTCTTCAATTGTAGTATCTTACTTTTTTATGAATAATGATCTTAAAGTTTTACTGAGATACCATAATCTGTTTGGTCACACTCAAAATCTATTTTCTAATATGCGTTTGCCAAATGAAGTTTATCATTTATTGAGTTACCACATGGTACTATACAGCTTAGTTTGTAATTAGGCCGTGACCTAGTTTCAAGAGAGAAGGTTTAAAATACCCAAAATGCAAAAATTACATTGTCACTGTAGTAGAAATACGTTTGAGAATTGTCAAACAAGCGGACAATAGGCTTATTCTTTTTGAAGAACACTAAGGGTTGTATCGTCAGTCGTTAATACAATTGGCGTCCTCGATTTTCATAGTTTTCTGCTGTTCCGTGTCAGCGCTATATTTTGAGGTTATGTTACAAGTATCCTTTTGCATCAAATCCCATGCTTTTGATTTATATCATCTGTTATATCAGCCTGAAATTTCCTACAATTCAAAAAAGAAAACATAGCCTCACATTAGGCGAGCGCTGACGCTGACATAGATCAGTAGAAATCTAGAAATACCCCTGCTTTTCTGAAGGAGAGAAAAGACTATCAAGGAAGCCATAAGAGCGTTCTACAATTGTAGGAACTACTGACGATACGGCCCTAAAACCTTCATAGCTGTTATCATAAAGTTTGGATTTTTTCGCATATACATTGAACAGAGTAAATAACACTTAGTATGTAAAACCACCATATGATTCCTGTTAAGTTTACCTTCCTTGAAATCTACATATCATGTTCGTTTCAATCATAGTGGTTCCTAGGAGTGCAAAAATCCTGAGCCACTCCAGTAAATTCAAATGGTACTATAAAAGTTTTGCAATTCAGCTTTATTTATTGACTTTGTCCAAAGTACTTTTGTTCCTCTGTTACTGACGTTCACAGCCTGCCTTCCCTCTAAGCGTCCTCCAGAGTGAAATTGCCCCTTTGGAATTCTCGGTACCACCTGCATATGGTCATACGATGCATTCTTTAATACAAGCGTACCGTAAAACTGCCCTTGTCTCACTAGGTCACCACGATGCCATAGTCCGTACTTTACACTATCAGTACGAATGAACAACTAAATTAATAGACGTGCTGCACTCTCACTATGCACTCATGGACAAGTTTCAGCATGCAGGAACATGCAGCCTCCTGCGTCCGTTTGTTAAGTCATATTGCAAAACTTTTACCTCTAGCGCTTCTAAATGTGAACCATGAGTATTGATACGATCACTTTCCTTCATCTTGCATCTTGGTTTGCATATAAAAAACATGCGCTCAAAACGTTACATGTACAGCAAGTGTTCCATAACAAACTGCATACATCCAAAGCATAACAAACAACACATCGTAAACCTTGAAAGCATAAAAATGCAGTGTCATAAAACTGGCGAGTAGTAAAAATTCGATGGAGATAAAATTGAAATAAATGCGCAATAACTACTGCCAACAGAAGGATAAAATGTATACAGCAGTAGATTTATATTCAGCAGAAACTTCTTTTGCTCTATATTTCATATGAATGGGACGAAATAAAAAATAACCAGCCATTTATAATATAACCTTTTTGCTGACACGTTTGGCTCTAACAGTTCTTTGTGGTGATAGGGAATAGTGAAAATTAACTCCTACGTAACTCATAGCCCAAACGTTAGTATAGTTATTATTTATTACTTGGATATTCCAATTTTAGATACCATATGGTAACTCCTGTAGATTCAAGAAACTTATGTGCACAGTATTTGAAACATCTGTAATATGATGACCCGTTATGCCTGAAATCCGCCGTGAGAAAAACATCCGTTTTTTAGACGCGGAAAGTGAATGACTGTATAATCTTGTTTTCCATTGACTTGGATTACTTTGGGAATAATCCCACATTTACATCCCCCAAGAATTCACGAATATCAATTCCTAAAGTGCAGGATGGTTGAAAACAAAATCTATTTACCTCAAACAGAACCCAGTTCTGATTTTGATTTCATCGATACGGATACACCCCAAAAATAACGAAGTTGTCTCGATGAATAATAAAATATAAATCCAGACAATTTTATATACTAATTACTGAAGTATATGCATAATCCTGCATTTAAATATCCCACGAATTCATGAATACCAATATTTCCAAAATCAATTTGCCTTAAATAGAACCCTGTCTTGTTTTAACCATACGCTCCCGATAGCGAAACCCCAGAATTGGTAAATGCGGACTCGGCAAATAATATAAGACAAAAACAATATTTGGGCAAATGAATCACCAACCTCTTTGATATTTAATGAATATATAATAGGTTATTGAGGGTAATTGGTAACAAAACATACTTCTCTTTACGCGGAAAACCGTTGAATTTATAATATCGCTATCCATTGTTCTTTATGCTTAGAAAATAATTCTGCCTTTACATTTTCCATGAATTCGAGTACCATTACATATTCCGTTTTAAGCAAGTCGGAGTAGTAAAAACACATTTGCCTGTTCTGTTTCAAAGTAACAAAAATATGGCAGGTTATTGAGATTTTGCAATAATGAACTCCGTTTCTTATACGCAGTATGAGAATCAATATCAAATAAATCAGGATGATTTACAAGTCGTGACCAAAAATGAAACATCATACACAGAACCGCGTTTTAAGGGAGGTCTGCTATGTAACATTTTTCCGTCGAGGGCTTAAAAAACATATTTTATTAACGTGCACCAGTGGTAGAGATACTGGAGATTAGTGGCATTATTTTTCCATAATAAAAATAGTACACCACTGTTTTTTTTCGAAACGCTTTTTAACATCAATCTAAAAAAAAGAATTAGATAATCAAAGCTTTATTTCAATAAATATTCAAAAAGACTTGATGAAGCGCATTATCTATTCTTTCTTGTATCTGATCAACAGTATTAATTTGTTCAGCATACACTAGTAGTTTAAAAGCGCCCCACAAAAGGAAATCCAGGGGGTTCAAATCACTAGACCTCACAGGCCAATGTACGAGTCCGTTTCTGCCAATCCATCCTTGTCTAAAATGATGTTTTAATCTAACACATTTTCTATGAAGTTCTCTAGAAAAGCTAACTATGAGTTTGCATTTAAACGTTGTGGCAATACGTGCATAAACAGTTGGCTATTAAAAATGCCGCATCAGACATTTCTAGAAAATCTGTATAGAAAATTGCGGTCCTGTGTATGATGTTTCATTTTTGGTCACGACCGGTGGATCACCCTGCAAAACATTGATCTTGTATTGACTTGTATGCTTCCAGAATTATCCCTTATATACATGTCCCAAAAATTCAGGAATTCCTATAAGGAACACAAAGTTAATTTACCTTGACACATTGAACAACTATTCTCCTTTTATTTACAGCGATACACACACCCTTTTCTAAGCGAAACGCCAGCTCTAATCATTTTGGATTCGGCAAGTAAATAAAATTCAAAAAGAGCATTCGAACTAGTTTAATACTTGAGAAAAGTATTAATATAAACAAATATGGCAGGCTAATTTGATTAAGAGGTATCCAAAATGCATGTACGTGCGTACCAGAGAAGTGAATCGTCGCATTGTTTTAAACGACTTGGTACGCTTTGGGAATAATCCCACATTCAAATGTCACACGAGTCCATGAATACCAAGATTTCTTTTTAAATGCAGGTAGAGCGAAAGCAAAATCAATCTGCCTTAAATAGGACTCTCTTCTGCTTTTATTTACAGCGATACAGATAACCTTTTCTAAGCGAAACGCCAGCACTAACCATTTTGGATTCTTCAAGTAAATAAAATTCAAAAAGAGCATTCTAACTAGTTTAATACTTGAGAAAAGTATTAATATAAACAAATATGGCAGGCTAATTGGATTAAGAGGTATCCAAAATGCATGTACGTGCGTACCAGAGAAGTGAATCGTCGCATTGTTTTAAACGACTTGGTACGCTTTGAGAATAATCCCACATTTAAATGACACACGAGTCCATGAATACCAAGATTTCCTTTTAAATGCAGGTAGAGAGAAAGTAAAATCAATCTGCCTTAAACAGGACTCTCTTCTGTTTTTACTTACAGCGATACAGACACCCTTTTCTAAGCGAAACGCCACCACTAACCATTTTGGATTCGGCAAGTAAATAAAATTCAAAAAGAGCATTCGAACTAGTTTAATACTTGAGAAAAGTATTAATATAAACAAATATGGCAGGCTAATTTGATTAAGAGGTATCCAAAATGCATGTACGTGCGTACCAGAGAAGTGATCGTCCCATTGTTTTAAACGACTGGGTACGCTTCGGGAATAATCCCACATTTAAATGTCATACGAGTCCATGAATACCAAGATTTCGTTTTAAATGCAGGTAGAAAGAAAGCAAAATCAATCTGCCTTAAACAGGACTCTCTTCTGCTTTTATTTACAGCGATACAGATAGCCTTTTCTCAGTAAAACCTCGGAAACGGAAACTGAGAATAAAACTTTTTGCACCGTCTTGCCCGGGGAAAATCCATAAAGCAACTGGCGCTCATTCTTGTTATAATTTGATAATAAAAAATTCTCAAGTTGTTAATCTGCAGAGACTCTCTGGATTAGTAATGGAGAGTTATGACGTAGAGAAAATACGGAACGTTGAATTGTGCTCGTATTAGCAGTTTTTTCTAACGGATATCACACAGATAGTGAGTTTCTCATTTTTCTTTCCATTGACGTTATTAATCTATTTACTTATGTACAGGGTGGTTAAAAACAATGGCTATATTTATAGACTAGAAGGTACATCTAAGAATAGCATGAAAAGATCATATGAATATAGGTTCTATTATCATTACCAAGAAACACAAGCTTGATTTTTACCACAATACGGCATTACTTGCCAGAGTAGCCACCATCAATCAGTAGTCTTGAAATAACGCTGTGATGAGATTCAATTACTATCTTTCGATGTCCGACTAATTTATCTATAAACCTGAGGGTATTTCCAAAGTAGAATGGATTTAAGATCTTTTATTGGGATTTCACCTCAAATATGAATCCATTTTTTCTTCAAAAAAACTGTTCGTCTCAAACTACTCAAAAAGAGAGATAAATGTACCATTCAAAACTGCTATACGTTTTTAAAAAAAGTCAGTCTCGCGCAAAAGATGTGTCTTCTGTAGGAGTCAAAATATTATGTTTTTTACGCCACCAGTTGCAATTCAGGCTACGAAGATTTTTGGAAGCATTGGTTATGTTATCCGTACTACCTGCACAAAACGTATACTGTCGACTTTATTCACTCCAGAAAAAAATAATTTTTGCACCATTTTGAAATTTCCTATGACGAATTCTGTACTAGGAAATTATTCCTAGGATGGAATGTACGTAAAAATAATAAGGCAGCCTATATCGAGTAGCTTTAACTACATGGTTTAGGAAGTAACTGTGGAATATTTTATCGGTTATAGTCAGGGGTAGGATTTATGAGGGCACATATCCTAACTTCAACTGCGTCCTTTGATGGTAAAATCTTCGATATTTTAGAGACGTCCTCGAAAAATAGATACATCATAAATAATTTGATTGCTAGCCGATATTTCCTTCATGCTCTTCATTATTAGTAACTTATTTCCAGATTTATTCAAATATGTTTGCTCAAATGAAATCAAAATTAAAAGATCGCACACGGTAGACGAACACTCGCCCAGTACTAAAGAAATGCCGGCACGATTCATCTCTAACTTGGTGAGGACTTAAACGCAAGGATAACGGCGTTGCCATTGGGCGTGGCGCGTTGCGACTGTTGCGCGTGCCAGCTGGACCACCCGGCTCAGCAGCAGTACCATTACCACCACCCAGCGGGGGCGGCGCAACAGCATCATGGGTGTGGCAACTGGGGCTCCACCTCCGCGATGGCTGGCTCTTGGCCACCGCCCGGCGGGAGGAGCTCTGACCCTGTTACACCGGTGGGCGGGCCGTTCAGGCACCATCATCATCACCCAGGTGCCGCAACGGAGACCGCGGTGGCCGCTGCTGTCAACGCCGCAGCCGCTTGTCCCGTCCACAGTCCGTTCAGGTTCAGAATGATGGCCAACGGGGGGCCGCCGCAACTGCAACCCGTACCCGTGCCCCCTGTCGTTCAACATCAACCGCACTATCACGACTACTACAGAGCTCATCAGGCGTACCACTCGCATCAGGTAAGGTTTATACAAGGCACTAATGGATACAAGTAGATTTCAGACGCATGTTCATAAACTTTTAAATCCAAATAAGGCTGGTTCTAGGTAACTTTCATGCTGTTTCAAATCTAGAAGGTGATCTGCCCTTCTATCCAACTCATTACGTTTAAACTTCAAATCATTTTGTTGCTCTTAGGGGATATCGGGAATGCGGAATAATCTTTCAGAAGAGGATTTCTCAAATCGTTCTAGCAGTCGGCTCAACATTCGTATTAATACATTGAACGCCGGCCTAAGAAACTCAAGAATATAAAAAATACATTATTTATTCCGCATTAGGCAAACCTAACATAACTTAACACAGAACTGACATGACTGACAGCGTTGAAGGTACATATGTTGTGTCAGTGCTGATTAGTCACAAGGCACTATTGGAATAGTCACCAGTAACTCTATAATAAATTAGTGATTATAGATTATTTAAGAAACAAAGTCTTATTTAATATATATATATATATATACAGGGTGGCGCATCGAAAACGAAACAGACGCATTTACTGGCAGCTCAGTTTTTTTTGGGAAAACGCTCAGACCAGTCGATTTTGTTTTCGAAGGGGACACAAGTTTGGCAAAAAATCACGTTAGCACGTGCAGCCCCCTAAGCGGGGTGACACCACCCCCAAAATCTTACATCATCGTTAGTGGAGATCAATACATTTGGCAGCAAAGTAATTTGAAAATGAAGAATGAACTGACCCGTTAGGCAAGTAAACGTTGAAAATGGCCACCATGACTCTCCATGCAATAATAAAGATTTTTCTCAAAACGTTGTCGCACATTTTGCAATATTTGAGGAACATCAACCTATTCGCAATGTACCGCCGATCATTCTGATTTTCAATTATGGCTGTTAATGCAGGATCTATGGCGTCTTCCAGTAATTCCAAATACATTTCACCGGTCAAATTTCCAGGTAAGAAAAAAGGACCAACTAAATGATCCCCAAAAATACCAGCCCAAACATTTAATTCGGGTCGAGTGATACCTTATTTTAAAGGTCTGTCAATTCCCTTTATAATGATGTAAAATACATAAGCTTCGCTTCAGTAGTTTTGAAGATTTATTGATTTAAAGCTTAAAGTAGACATCAGATTAGTTTGTACTGCTTTCAGAAGAAATTTGACTAAAAGAATTTACTTAATAAGTAAATGCTTTTCTTCACTACGCCCATGGTTTGTTTATCATTTTCTTGTTGAAAATAGCTATTGGAGCGTTTTTTGTGACAAAGAGTTATTTCTTGAAGAAAGATGAGGAAATATCTCGTACTTATTTTAAATAGGAATTTAGTACATAGTTTGCGATGGATTTGACCAATCTTTGTTGCTAAAATAACTTGTAACGCTGTATTACATAAATTAACCATGGTAGATTCCACAGCAGAAAGAGTTGAAATTATCGAAATATTTTTCGGAAATAATCAGTGCGCTAATCGAACAGCAGAAATATCTAATGAGCGACATGAGCACAGTAACGTGCATCGAAAATATGTTCTAGAACTTGTAGCTAAATTTCGGGAAACTGGGTCAGTCGCCAATAAAAAACGCAACATTGAAAATCCCATAAGGAACGAAGCAATAGAAGTGGGAGTTTTAGTTTATGTAGATCCTACGTTAAGTACCCGCAAAATGGAGACTGTGTGTGGTGTTAGTCGACGTACTGTCCAACGGATTCTAAAGGCCCATAATTTTCATCCGTATAAAATTCACCTGGTACAAGAACTTAATGAAGACGATTTTGATCGGCGATTACAATTTTGTGAAGATATGAGTGAACGAATTATAAACGATGAACATTTTCTATTCAACACTTGCTTTTCCGACGGCTTTTCTTAAATGGCGTAGTAAATCGTCATAACTGTCGATATTGGTCCGATTCTATTCCCAGAATTTATCATGAGGTTCATACATGGCAGCCACAAAAATTAAATGTTTGGGCTGGTATTTTTGGCGATCATTTAGTTGGCCCTTTTTTCATTCCTGGAAATTTGACCGGTGAAATGTGTTTGGAATTACTGGAACACGCGATAGATCCTGCATTGAAGGCACTCTTCAAATTACTCCTCAAATATTGCAAAATGTGCGGCAACGTTTTGAGCAAAATCTTTATTATTGCATGGAGAGTCATGGTGGCCATTTTCAACATTTACTTGCCTAACGGGTCAGTTCATTCTTCATTTTTAAATTACTTTACTGCCAAATGTACTGATCTCCACTAATGATGATGTATTAGTTTTATTTAAGCTTTAAATCAATAAACCTTCAAAACTACTGAACTGAAGTACATTAATTTTATATCATTATAAAGGGAATTGAAAGACCTTTAAAATAAGGTATCACTCGACCCCCCTTTCCATTTAAGATTTTGGGGGTGGTGTCAGCCCCGCTTAGGGGGCTGCACATGCTAACGTGATTTTTTGCCAAACTTGTGTCCACCTCGAAAACAAAATCGACGGGTCTGAGCGTTTTAAAGAAAACTGAGCTGCCAGTAAATGCGTCTGTTTCGTTTTCGATGCGCCACCCTGTATATATATATATATATACATGGTGACTTCGAAGTTGAGTCATTTATTTTAACAGTGAGTAGATCTGATCAAAATAAATGTTTTTTTCCTTTACCATTTTTCTGGTAAAATTAAAGTAACAAAGTTATAGCCCTTTGGAAGTTTGAGTACCGCCCTGTCTCAATCATAATATCATGTGCTCGTGTTTGGCAACAACGGATATAATCCACCTTATCGGTTCATCGCATCGGAAACAAAAAAGCGAAAGAATTTGGAACGATGTTTTTACAAGTTTTTATTCAGTTCAGTTATACATACAGTCAGTGTCAGTCGCGTGTGAATAGTGTCTGTTGCGTGGCTCAAACGAAATAAAAAATGGCACATGTTTATGCGGATCGGTTTCCCAATCGAGTGCAACCAACCCCCCGTGCCTTTGTTAATGTAGTACAACGGGCTCGTGAATCAGGTGACTTAAGACCTCACAGGGGACCTCACGATCAAATACAGGTCCGCACTGAAATACTTGTCGGGAAGATACTTTATAAAACAAGGTAAACATTTTTTTTTAATTTTTTTATTTTTACACACATATTTTATCTGAAAATTAATGACTCAACTTCAAAGTCACCCTGTATATATATATATATATATATATCTACCTTCCGCCTTTTGTTGGGTACTTCGACAAAATATAAGCAAAGAGGACTCTTTCTACTTCTCTAGCTTTCAATGGACTTTGGAGATTAATAAATATAAAGAGTCCTCTTTGCTTAAATGTTGTCGAAGTACCCAACAAAAGGCGGAAGCATTATTTTTCAACTAATTGGTCTAGACGACAATGACCATGTCTCAAGTTTTATATACGTATATATATATATATATCTTTTTTTATGTATTGTCTTATATGTATCTTTTTTACCACATGCACATGTACAAAATGTGTCGAACTGGTTGATGAAGAACTAGAAATCAAAGGTCCTATTGACCGCAGTGACGGACGATGACATATAGAAGGAGAATAGAATTTACTTGCATATCATCCACTTTTGACCATAAATTGGTGGGAAATGATATATCCGATCTAGCAAGAAGAGGAGCTTGTATTGCCATTATAGAATCGGAATTGCTAAACGGAATTGCGTATAACACAGTGGTGAATCATTTAATTGGATCGGAAAGTACATCTGTCCTTGGGAGATGCTGTATGAAATCATACCGAACGTAAGATAGGATGTAGCCAATATATCCTTGGGTCTGAATATGAAACACCTTAATGCTCTTTCAAGGCCGTTTACTGGTCTGGATAAGATTTTGGTACCAATTTGTGAGTGTTCCATTTAGACCTCAGTTGTTATTTGCTACCATAAATAATGAATTTATTTATGCAGACTTCAGATTGTGACACGATTCGAAAAACTTTCACAAATGATACCTGTCGGACACTGAAAAAGTTTAAATCAATGATGAAGCAAGGTGCCAGATAGAAACTATACAAGGCGTTTCAGTGAGAAGGAGGGAGGGACAGAGAGAGAGAGAGAGAGAGAGAGAGACAGAGAGAGAGAGAGAGAGAGAGAGGAAGAGACAGATAATCTTAATTGTGGATAGAAGCCACTGAGGTAATTATAAAAAATAAAAAACCTTTGGTAGGAGTTTTATCGATTTTGGCCATTTCTTTATGGCCTCACTACTTTTCAACTTGGTGCTCGTACTCAGCTCATGCTATCAGATCAACTATATAACTATATAATAATAATAACAGAAAGAAATGCAAGTTCCGACTATTTGAAATTTGAAAAAACTTTTTTACTCAAACACAAAACCATGTATGTATATATGATTTTCTTGATTTCGTTCATATATTTAAAAAGAGCACGGTAACTTCATTGTAATAGTCCGCTTTTGTTATTTGAGCAATTGATTTTGTGAAAGCTGCAGATAGTGATTTTTTTTATTTTGGATGCCTTATTGTCTTTCAAGTTTATAAGTTCGTATTTAATACTATATGCGCCACAGTAGTGTAAAATTAAGAACTTCACTTTATCGATCAGTTATTTCATCTAGACCTATAAAGTCGCACTTCCAGAACCGTATTAGGATTTGAAGGTTGGTGGTTGCGTATTCACATAATGAATAAATTTTTATTGAGTAAGTTTCTCAAACTAATACACACACGATTACTACACAACCGAGACATCTCAGTCAGTGCAAATGACGACATTGGCTCTGTTCTACCCTTTTGATTTTCTCCCTATCAGTATCATCATGAATTCGATAGGATAAAATAAAATACACAGGGTGGTTAATCGATCTTGGCCATATCTTTATGGGCCTACAACTTGACAGCCAACTTGAATATCTTTTGCAAACTGGATATATGCACCTACCTTATTCTACCGATTGATTGTGATGCTGCTGCGGAAAGAAATACAATCTGGACCCATTCAATGTTTGAGAACTCGTTCTATTCAGAAACCACCAGCCTTCCCATGCTTCATTAAGTTACACACCACTTGATGGGTAGCACCCAGCCAATGTTGCCATTTACATTGCTTGTGATGTTCCAGCTATGTAATCATCTTCTGTATGCAAAATTTGAGAGACTTCCTCAACGAAAATTTCATCAATACGTAGATGCGCAATCGCCTACCGTTAGACCTTAATACAGATCTGCAAGTATGTTTACATTGGTGATATGACCTTCTAAATGGAACACTAATGCATCGCATATAAAATCGTAGGGTATAAAATTAATAGACCATAAAGTATCCAGCCCCGTTCTTGAAAATGAACAAAATCAGTATTTCCAGCTCTTACAACATTATCTGCTAAAATACGTATAATAAAAGTATATCCTTAGAATGTAGTTTTTGCGCTCTTTCCAAATATATAAACAAAATTTAGAAATTCCAATATAAAGGGTTGTATTTGAGTAAACCTGTTTTGTGGAATTTTAAATAGTTGTACCTTATATTTCGCTTCCTATTCGAATCATATTCGATTCGATAGCGCAATCTGAGTTGCGAGGCCATGGTCAAAGTCTATAAATCTCGGTTAAAAGAGGCTAAAGAACCATCAACAATAGATAATAATAATAATAATAATAATAATAATAATAATAATAATAATAAATGGCCTTTATTTTACCTGGCGGGTTACATCAGCACAAGCTGTTTTTCAGAACCAACCAGGGCTAAAAAAAAAATCAAGTACATGCAAATACAACAAAAATACATTGAAGATAACATTTAAAGCAGAAAAAAATTTTTTTTTACAGAATCGTAGCATGGTATAATGACCAAAAGACCAAAAGAGAAACGTGCAGCAACAGAGTATGTAGCAGAATCAAAAACCGTGATTAGAAGTAACTTTAAAAAAAGAAAATATTAGGTATATGGCAGAAGATATAAAAATTAAAAGTAAACAGTAACAAATGTGTAAGCAAAACACAAACAAATGAAAAGTGACGAGTGAGAAAACATGCACAAATAAACAAATATAAAAACAAAATTACATAAAAATACATGCTAGATGAAATAAAAAAAAAAATACATGCTACATGTCATCAAAGACAAAGAGCCTAACTTTTCTTTTAAAGCTGGACACAGATAAAGTTTTCAAAGCTTGAGGTACTTTATTGTAGAAATCGGGCGCCACATATGAAAAGCTCTTTCTGAATTGGGTTGTTCGGTGCCGAGGCAAGTCAAGAGTATATCCTACAAAACGCAGGTTCGCTGAGTGATGATCACATCTCATGGTAAGCTTGTTCTTCAAATAAAGAGGCATTTTATTGATCATAATACTGTGGACCAATGATAATAGATGCAGTATCCACCTTTGTCGCATAGTAAGCCATTGAATATTTTTAATATGATCAGATACCCTCTCCCGCCTTTGAATACCTAAACTGAATCTTATGCAGCTGTTTTGCACTTTTTGAAGTCTGTATGCCTCGCTCTGTATTAGACATGGACCATAGACAAGGTCCCCGTATTCAAGTTTACTTAAGATAAGGGAGTCACACAGCTTAACCTTGGTCTGCTTGGACAATACATTTTTATAGCTATAAATTGACTTCAACTTAGCATAGGAACCCTGAACAACTTTGGTGACATGATCATGGAAGCACATGTTCTCATCAAATGTGATGCCCAAGTTGCGAACCGATGTGTTGTGGCAAACTTCATCACCTCCAATACACAGCTTTATTAATTCACTATTGAATTTGCTGAATTTAGATTTAATAGTTACGATAGCCGACTTTCTAGGGTTAATACATAAGCCATGTTTGTTATACCACACACATATACTATTTAAATCCTCAGACAGCATCTCATTCGCTTCAATGTACATAGCAGGGTTGTAAGATAGATAAATCTGTGTATCATCGGCGTATGTATGTAATTTGCAATATTTAGTGACTTTATCTAAGTCCGCTACATAAAGAGAAAACAGAAGAGGTCCAAGAATAGACCCCTGTGGTATACCTTTGGAAATAGTACCCTCCTGTGATAAGATGTCACCGATTTTTACCTGCTGAATGCGTTCATGAAAATAACTGCGAAACCAATTAATCGAACTATCGGAGAAGCCAAGATAATGAAATTTTGCAAAAAGTAGTTCATGGTTGAGGCAATCAAAAAAGGCCTTACTTAGATCTATCATGACAGCAGTAGTAACTTTAGAATTGTCTATTGCCCCTATGAAGTCGTCACAGACATCGAGCAGAGTTGTTACGGTGCTGTGGTTTTTTCGAAACCCCGACTGCGTAGATGGAATTATCTTAAAGGTAGTGACGTGCTGCATCAGTTGCTCATATACAATTTTTTCTAATAGTTTTGATAACACTGGAAGGATACTAATTGGTCTATAATCATCAGGTCCTTCCGGAGCATCAACTTTAGCAAGAGGCCTAACGCATGCAGCTTTCCAAATTTTAGGAACTAACCCTTTTTCAAGCGAATAGTTAATTATATGAGTAATCGCTTTAGAACAAAAAGGAAACACTAGAGCTAACATATTTATATTCAAACCATCTGATCAATAATCACCACATTGGCCTCTATCCATGGTTAAAATATATCCCTTTGAAATAAGTGTATAGCCAGTCTACCTTGTACAATTTATTCTCGAGCTTGTTCAATCTTGCGGTACGATGTGAAATTTTCTTACCCTATTTCTCATTTTTATCTTCTGTTGTATGATGCAAACACGGCTATTCCTTTCCCGTTTATAGTGGTTGTAAATGAGAATTACATCATTTGCATTTATACGACGCAGTAAACGGTGTAGTGAAATGTAACTATGTTTTTTATATTTTTTTAAACTACCAAACAACCCATAAGAATAGCTTCTTTGTGTATTTTTTAATTTTCATTGAATATACACCAATTAGAAAATGTAATTGATATTGGTTCTTCATGATGTAGAATCTTGTGCATTATCGGGGATTCCACTTTAGTATCTGACATCTGCAACCTGTTATCTAGCACAGGTACTTCGCTAATGGCAAGTAACAGCATTGATTTTGTCATAACTGTAGGTTTGTTTTCGCCTTGTAAAAAGGCAGCAAGTTGATTTTGTACAGGGAGTCCAGTGGGAAAGTTCACTTTTTGACTTAGGAAAAAAATACAAACTTAATGAGAAGAAAATATTTATTACTATCAACTAATTCTTAAATTCGGCGGGTCTTATTTCTGAAATATCATTCCGTCCAAATGTTTGCCATCCCTGCGGACATACTCTTCTAGTCACACGCGCAATTTCTGAAACACTCTCTTGCAGAGTGCCGTAGTGATGTTTATTTCTCGCCGAATGTTGTCTTTAAGCTCCTCCAGTGATTGTGGATTATTGGAATACACTTTTGACTAGATAACCCCACAAAAAATAATCGCATGGCGTGAGGTCGGATGACCTAGGAGGCCAGTGAATGTCTCCAAACTTCGATATAACTTTTTGAGGAAAAAGTGCTGTCACCATGTCCATCGATTCTCTGGAAGTATGGGCAGTGGCCCCATCCTATTTAAACCATGTGTTTCTGTTAAATCGACGTTCTATTCTTACCATAGGCCTTGTATCGCTTGGAATTGACTGTTAGTGCATGACCGTTTTCATCTTTAAAGAAATACGGCCCAATAATACCGCCAGAGGATATGGCGCACCAAACAGTCACCTTTTGACGATGTAGCTGTTGTTGATGTTTCTCTTTTGGGTTCATTGCTGACCAATATCTGCAATTTTGCTTGTTCACATAACCGTCTAAGTGAAAATGGACCTTGTCAGTGAAAACAACGTTCTCGAATCTGCGCTGCGCAGGAAAAAGATTCAACACCCGTAATCACAAGATTTCCGTAATAACGTAATCACTTTTTTAAAGCAAGTACTGATTGGATTTTATAAGGATGAAAATCCATTTTTTTCTTCATTATGCCATGGAGGTTGATACAGTAGGTTTGGGGCCAGGAATGGGCTGACTAAGAGTAGAGCCTGTCTCACTGAACCTCTTAATCCACTTTTTGAATAGGTTGTTATAGTATTTCCAATTCTAGTTGAAAACTCATAAAAACCGACACATTTTATACAGAAAAATAAGGTTCAATACCAAAGTAGGTTTATCTGTAAATGACTGGTTTTGTGTTTAAAAAACGCAATATGAATATATTCTGTGGGCGATTGTTGAGTGATAAATAGCTTAGAGTGGTTCTTCAGACTTCTATAGCGGTAGCATAATAAACATAATCAGTCAAATTCGAGTTCTAAATTCTTCTTCATGTGCCGTATCAGAATCATCCGACGTTGGCGATCACCATAGCGAAGGATTCAACCAAGAAGCTTGCTTTCTTCCTAGACCCCTTCGACCTTCTATTTTCCCTTTGAAAATAAGCTGCAGTATTCTATAACGAGTGCCTCTCAGTATATGGACCAAATATGAGAGTTTCCGCCTTTTAATAGTCGTCAGCAATTCTCTTTCCGTATTCACTCACCTCAGCACTTCCTCATCAATAACTTTTGCTGTCCAAGGTACTTTTAACATCCACCTGTGAATCCACATTTCAAATGCTTCAACTCGGATCATGGTTGACACCTTCAAAGTTATCTGAATCATAAATTAACGCGTCGCACTATCCCAGTACTTTACTACTGCATCCAAGCAAAAAACTAGCCGGTTTGGACGCATCGAATGGCCCGGACGACTGACACACTCCTCAAAATATTTTTTTATCTCTTCGATATTCTCAGCCGTCCCGATCAGCGCTGCACTTGAGCTACTGTAGCAAATATACCAGTGGTATACTGGATGAAGTTTGGTGAGCTCTATGCCTGGTACGATGTATTTACATGTGATTTTAGAATTCTTTACGCGATCGTGGTAGATTTGTTATTTTCAATTAGAATTGGATAGACTATACTTGAGGCATCTCTTGGTCGGCGAATGTTGTATCGTGTAAAAAATTTGCTACGTATGAATCACCACTCTTAAAGTAAGCCTCGGTAGCAAAAGCACGTTGCGCTCCGGTCCAACGTTTCATTGTGACTATTTAACCCGCACGCCGAACGCGTCGATCGAGACCTCTCCCCACGATTGCCGCGTAATTCAAATTTGAAATGTGAACCTTCGCACTGGACACCCTATAACCATAATTATTAATTTGACTATGACAATTTATCCTGGGAGTATCTGTGACACTTTCTGATTTTTTTCAAAGTATTACATTGCTGGATGTCCTTGAACTTCGACCTTTGTCTTGAGGCATTGTAAGAGTCTTTTTTGTAGCCTCATTATTTCAAATGTAGAAATTTCATTTAAAAGTTTCTGGATCAAAAATACGTACTTTCTCCTTATAATTACAATTCATTTAACTCCACTGAATCTTTTATCCATTTTACTTCAGCTGGAAACTTTTAATCCATAATTGCCCGAGTGAAGTTTCCTCGTAGTAAGATATCCGGTAAGTAGCAGGTCCGAAATAACGCGTTCGTTAATCCTTGTTCTGGGCGAGCGACTTTTAAATGGCTTGCTGCGACCTACGTTAAACGTACATTTTACTTAGAATCCGAACGGAATTCCAAACTAATTAAAATGTTCCAGGAACTGGATAATTTCTTCTTACTGGAATTAGAAGTTTAAGTAGTGCTACCGGAACCGATTTCATGATAATTCTGCTAAAGAATTTCCTTTGTTAAGTAATTTACAGAGAAGCGACTGCTTCTGCAACGGCAAAAAATGTACAGTTTTTATACTTAGCGACGCTGTAAAATCAATACTACAATACATACCTTAGTTTTAAAAGAAGGTCATTGTTTAGTGTAACTCCTGAAACCTACCCTGTGATTTTCATACACACCACATATGGACCATTTTAAAAAACGGACTAAGAACAATATAAAAAGAGGTTATTTGATTCGATTCAAAGTAGTCTCAAATGAAAGGTACAATGTCCTTTGATATACTCCAGATATGGGCCGAGCTATTTTTGTTGTAGTTTTCGTGAAAATTAGGAAAAAAAGGAAATGTCCCTCCACGGAAGTGACAGAATCCATGGATGTGACAATAATTATGATTTCAATGAAATGTCCACGGTTTCTGCAGAATAGAATAAATTTTTCATTCATTTATATTTAAGTAGACACCTAGGCGTTTTGACTTGGTACACGGATTGGTTTCGAGGTGAACGAAAGTTTGATTCGGTTTTGTTAGAGTGTAATTTTATGTTTACTAAAAGTTCGCGCTAATTTTTTATTACAGTACGAGCCGTGGCCTTGAATGCTTATGAACTTGCTCCACTGTGTAGTCCACTGAGTCACGCATCAGAGGGTAATGTAACAGTATAATCGTTACATACGGGGTGGCGCTCACACCTGTCGATTTTGTTTTCGAGCGGGACACAAGTTTGACAAAAGTCACCCTAAGCGGGGGTGACACCACCCCCAAAATCTTACATCATCATTAGTGGAGATCAATACATTTGGCAGCAAAGTAATTTAAAAATGAAGAATGAACTGACCCGTTAGGCAAGTAAATGTTGAAAATGGCCACCATGACTCTCCATGCAATAATAAAGATTTTGATCACAACGTTGCCGCACATTTTGCAATATTTGAGGAACATCAACCTATTCGCAATGTGCCGCCGATCATTCTGATTTTCAATTATGGCTGTTAATTCAGGATCTATGGCGTCTTCCAGTAATTTCAAATACATTTCACCGGTCAAATTTCCAGGTAAGAAAAAACTAAATGATCCCCAAAAATACCAGCCCAAACATTTAATTTTTGTGGCTGCTGTGTATGAACCTCATGATAAATTCTGGGATTAGAATCGGACCAATATCGGCAGTTATGACGATTTACTACGCCATTTGACAAAAAGGAACATTCGTCGGAAAAGCAAGTGTTGAATTGAAAATGTTCGTCGTTTATAATTCGTTCACTCATATCTTCACAAAATTATAATCGCCGATCAAAATCGTCTTCATTAAGTTCTTGTACCAGGTGAATTTTATACGGATGAAAACTATGGGCCTTTAGAATCCGTTGGACAGTACGTCGACTAACACCACACACAGTCTCCAATTTGCGGGTACTTATCGTAGGATCTACATAAACTTGCCCTAAAACCCCCACTTCCATTGCTTCGTTCCTTATGGGATTTTCAATGTTGCGCTTTTTATTGGCGATGCACGTTACTGTTCTCATGTCGCTCATTAAATATTTCTGCTGTTCTATTAGCGCACTGATTATTTCCGAAAAATATTTCGATAGGATCAACTCTTTCTGCTGTGGAATATACCATGGTTAATTTATGTAATAAAGCGTTACAAGTTATTTTAGCAACAAAGTTTGGTCAAATCAATCGCAAACTATCTACTAAATTCCTATTTAAAATAAGTACGAGATATTTCCTTATCTTTCTTCAAGAAATAACTTTGTTGCCACAAAAAAAACGCTCCAATAGCTATTTTCAACAACAAAATGATAAACAAACCATGGGCATAGAGAAGAAAAGCATTTACTTATTAAGTAAATTCTTTCAGTCAAATTTCTTCTGAAAGTAGTACAAACTGATCTGACGTACCTATTAAAGTCTACTTTAAACTTTAAATCAATAAATCTTCAAAACTACTGAACTGAAGCTCATGTATTTTACATCATTATAAAGGGAATTGAAAGGCCTTTAACATAAGGTATCACTCGACCCCCCTTTCCATTTAAGATTTTAGGGTTGGTGTCACCCCCGTCCAGGGGGCTGCACGTATTAACGTGATTTTTTGCCAAACTTGTGTCCCCCTCGAAAACAAAATCGACGGGTCTGAGCGTTTTTCGAAAAAAAACCTGAGCTGCCAGTAAATGCGTCTGTTTCGTTTTCGATGCGCCACCCTGTATAATCAACATTTTTACCTCTCATGGTTAATACTCATTACACTCAATGACTCTCTTATTATACTTAATGACTTCGAATCTTAGAAAGTAACAAACATTTTTAAACTTGAGATGAAAGGAAAAACATTCATGAACTAATCAAACATAGGAAAAAATTACAATGAGCAAACAACAAAACTAGAAGTATTTAAATAACAATAAGTATATAATAATGTATACATTTTTTGTAAACATTTCCAATTGAATCACTTAGTAACTCCTTCAGCTCATTTCGCGAAATAACATCATTTTTCCCAGCACAGTCAACTATTTACATCGCTTCCAAAAAATTTATAATCACAACCTTTCTGTCTCGTATTGTTTTCAAAGATCCAAATGTATTTCGCTTTTCAGAAATATTTTCCTTTTGCTCACAAGTTGTTGGTTGTATTTTTTCCCTACCCACTTTCATTCGTAAAGCACACATCTTTTTTTCAGATTTTTCAGATATTAGCTTTTCTTGCAGTTTAAGTTTCTTTCGTATTATGTATCTATTTCGTTTTGTAGCCTTTAATTCAGTCTACTTTTGGTATGACGCTGTACTACTGCCACTGACTAAATCATTTCCTAGGCGAGAAATTTTCTAACAAAGATGGTGATGAGTTTTTGTGAGATGGTGGAAATTGGCTTAAAGAACGAACCCGAAGGAGTATGTGTCCTTGAAATATGAGATCTAAGTAGAATAGCAGGCGATCGATTTTCAGAATCTTTTGAAAGCAGGAAGTCTTCCTTGCATTTTCTGTTTTTTCTGCATATTTTCTGCCTCTTTCGCCATTCCTTTCGCTGAATATTTTCTTTCGGAAATTTGCTCTAAAGGTAGAATCTTCTTTTCTCTTTCTGTAACGTTCTCTTTCACTTGTTCATGCAATGTTCGCTTTTATTTTTTCTCAATGTCGCCTCTCGCATTTTTTTCTTACGTCTAATCTCTTGACTTTTTTTGAGGGTGCCATAATTGCCTTGTACCTAGAATTTATACCATTATAAAAATTCGTGAATATTTCCACTTCCACGAGTAAATGTCACCCCCGTGAATAACTGAAGCTCACGTAAGTGACACCTATGGAGGTGACATTTTAAACATTGATTCCATATTTTCACAACTTCGCTTACTGCTTTATAAAATACAATGAAATACTGAGAAAATGGTTATAATTTCTCACCACTTTGAATTATAAAATAGCTTATAAATAAGTAATCTAAAAAAGTGACCGAATTAGCATGCTAATTTTTAAAAAATCTTACCTTTCATTATTTTCCCAGAAATAGCGGACTATCAAAAGCTAACCAGGTGGCGTGATCATCTTTGTCTATGATCGTCTATAAACTGCGTTCACCGATTTAATAAATTATGGCTGCGTTCTGAATGCATATCCACGGAGGTGACAATTTTCCGATGCAAAAATGTTATTTAGTTAAAAATAGTTTTTTGTTTCGCTTTGGGTTGTTATTTTATGTTCTATTGAAAGTTAATTTCATATATAATAGTAAAAATAATATAAATTTGTTTCACAATTTAGGAAAAATATATTTTTCTTGTGATAGTTAGTGAACCCTGCTGATGTCACGTTTTTGAGAAGTTTTAAATGATGATTCAAATATTTTTTAGTATTTTGTATATCACGTAAACAAATCTAACAATTTCAATTGCTTTGATGAATCAGATGGAAGTTAAGTAAATATTATAAATATTTGGATGTTCAATAGACATGCACAAAAAAGTGAGAAATATCCATGTATGTTTTAATTTATGTCTATTGTACGACGTTTCGACCACCACGGTAGCCCTTTTCAAGTACAGTGTCAATATTAATGAGGAAAGCCAGGTGACCCTTGGTTTGGTTATTTCATTCATTTTCATATTCATATACAGTATGTTACTACAGTCTGGAAGGTCATGTAACATTCTGAGATTGCGCGAAGCCATCGTTGTAATTCAAGATGGCACCACGTAAAACCAGCAAAACCCGCCTTGGATAGGGATTGCTGTTCTCGAAGGGACGTCCAGCTTTCCAAGGCGACAAGCGAGTATGATGTTGTCTATCGTCTTTTAATGTTTTAAAATCAGACACGTCGCCTTCGTTTATTGTTCCGAAAACGCCAGAAGTCGTTTGAAAACAAATGCTAATAAATATACGTAGTACTTCGACATCTGTTTGTCTTGTGAGAAAATAATACACGACAATAACAAATCATAAGAAAAAACCTGGAAGTATAAATCTCATCCACCATTCGAAATGATGGATGAGGGTGATGTGACTGGTACATTAAGAAACGACAGATAACCCCATGCTCGCTTGTCGCTTTCAGCGCCGGGACATCCTTATAAGGCGGGAATGTTTGCTGCAGGTGGTTCTCGGATTTACTTTATAAAATTGCAAATTGACTATTGTAGTAACACACTGTATAAGAATGTAAAACAAGAAAAAAGAAACGAAACGTCACCTGACAATAAAATATACTAAGTAACATATAAATCCGAACACCCAGTTTAAATGGTTTTATTTTAATAAAATTTTGTATAAGTACTTAATGAAGCATAATAAGTAAATTATAAAAATTTCAAAATGATTGCACTGCTTTAAAGCCCTTTGACCTTTAATAACACTGATCAACAGCCAAAAAATATCCTAAATAAAATCAACAAAATATTACTATTTTTAATGTGCTAAAACCGGAATGAAACATTTTTTCAATATTAGTTCAACTTTTAGAGATACGGTAATTATATGTGTTTCTGCTGTGACAGTGTTAATATACTGTAATTCACAAGAATGCACGTGCTACATTTTTACATTCGGCAAGGAAAGATGATGTAATCGGCATGATTGTGTTACGTTATACATACGTGTACATTATATTGTTTTATATTAGCCATTTTTTCCTCAGTTGGCTGACAGCGTTCATGCAGGATGTCTCGAAAGTGTGTAAACAATCCAGATCAGTTTTGTTACGTGTGTGGTGATGTAACTTTTGCGTCTCAGAGACGGTCTATTACTCCACTAATAACAAAGGCATATCAGCTTTATTTCGGTTGTAAACTAGGTGATCAAGACAAACAGTGGGCACCCCACATCTGCTGTAATACATGTGCTTCAAGTCTGAGGAGCTGGTTAAATGGCAAAAAAACGGTCTATGCGCTTTGCTGTCCCAATGGTTTGGAGAGAGCCAACAAATCATATGAATGATTGTTACTTTTGCATGGTACCTTGTGTTGGACAAGCCACAGGTATGTCCAAGAAAAAAAATCGGTTATTAACTGCCCAAACATACCATCTGCGATGAGACCTGTGCCTCACAGTAACGAAAATCCTATTCCAAAACGCCCAGAATCCTACACTTGCGAATCAGAAAACGAATCAGATCATGGCGATCGAGTGATTCGTCAGGAAGAAGATATGCCATCAACGTCAAGAGATCCTGATTTTATACCGAGCACGTCATGCCACCAACCGCACAAAATAACAGTCAGAATTAAATGATCTTGTAAGAGATTTAGAACTTCCAAAATATAAGGCAGAGTTACTTGGATCAAGACTGCAGCAGTGGAACTTGTTAGAAGACGATGTTTCGGTATGTGTTTTTCGTAAACGCCACAAAGACTTAGAACCATTTTTCAATATGGAGAATAACTTGGTTTTCTGCAGTAACATTAACGGCTTACTGGCGGCTTTAAATATAAACTATAACCCAGAAGAATGGAGATTGTTTATAGACAGTTCAACATTGAGTTTAAAGGCAGTGTTATTGCATATTGGAAATATTTTACCATCTCTTTCTGTAGGGTATGCAGTTCACATGAAAGAATTATATGACAATATGAAGTACCTATTGACATGCATAAAATACGATGAGCACCAATGGCATATTTGTGGCGATTTGAAAGTTGTTGCACTTTTACTTGAGCTGCAGCTAGGCTACACAAAGTTTTGCTGTTTTTTGTGTGAATGGGGCAGTCGGGCAAAGACACTTCATTACACCAGACAAAACTGGCCTGTTCGTCAATTCCTAGAGCCAGGTCAAAACAATGTACAGCATATGCCATTAGTAGATTCAAAAAAAAATTTATTACCACCACTGTATATCAAGTTGGGCCTAATGAAAAACTTTGTCAAGGCATTAGATAGAGATGGGTCAGCTTTTCAATACCTGCGTCAGAAATTTCCAAGACTAAGTGAGGCAAAGGTTAAAGAAGGTATTTTTGTTGGGCCACAGATTCGAAATATTTTGAAAGATACACAGTTTGAAAACACTTTAACAGGTATTGAAAAACCTGCTTGGGATGATTTCCGTCTGGTGGTCACTAATTCCTTGGGAAATAGAAAAGCTGACAACTATAAAACCCTTGTCAAAAATATGCTGTCATCGTATCAAAAGATGGGCTGTAATATGTCTATTAAGATACATTTCCTACACTCACACCTGGACTTTTTTCCTGACAATTGCGGAGCCGTAAGTGATAAGCACGGCGAACGTTTAAATCAGGATATTTCAACAATGGAAAAAAGGTACCAGGGAAAGTGGAATCCTTCCATGCTTGCAGACTACTGTTGGACTCTTGGTAGAGATGCTCCAGAAACGATCCATAAAAGAACAGCAAAAAGACAGCGCATATAGTGATTCTTATAAGTATATGAATCTTGTTACTTTTTTCAATATATCCTTAAAAATAAAAAGTTTTTTTTCTAAACCGCAACTATTTTTTTTATTTCATTGTCATTTTTGGATTCAGCGCCCCAAAATTAACAAAGAAGTGCACTTTTCCCACAAGATACAATTAAAAAACTAAAATTTGTTGTCCAGTGTAATGTGTGGACGCATCCTGATGTGCTACGCATTCTCCAACGCGCCTAGGCATGCTTCTGATCAGGTGGTCAATGTCCTCCTGTGGTATATTATTCCAGGCAACCACCAACTCCTCTCGAAGTGCTTCTAGAGTCTGAGGAGGACGTTGCAAATTGAGCAATCTCCTACCCATCATGTCCCACACGTGCTCAATTGGGGATAAGTCGGGAGATCTTGGTGGCCATGGTAACAATGTGACATCATTATGTTGAAAGAAGTCTATTGTGACTCTTGCAACATGTGGTCGGGCATTATCTTGTTGGAAAGTTGGATCTGCCAGGGTGTCAAGATAGGGTAAAAGATGGGGTTCTAAAACTTCGTGGATATAACGCTGCGGGTTCATGTTACCTCTGATGAAGATTAAAGGTGACCTGGAACCATAAGCTATAGCACCCCAAACAACAACAAGCCAAAACTTCTCATCCGTCGGTAAACACTTCGCATGCCAATAGGTCTTCCGTGTTCTGCAAACCATTCATTTGCAATGGAGATGGTAGTGGACAAACGGTCCCTTAAGGCCAATAATCTTAGGCGGCGATCTTCACGGTCTGTTGTTCTACGGCGGCGTCCAGTGCCCCTTGCTCTTTGCGTACGGCCTTCTCGAAGCCATGCCTGACAACACCTAACCACAGTGTCTACACTTCTTTGCACTCTAACTGCAATTGCCCGAAAAGAAAGTCCAGCTTACCGAAGTCCCACTATACGGCCCCTATCAAACTCACTAAGTTGACGAAATCGTACAGATCTCCGTACTCTAGGCATCGTAACCGATCGTAAAGGATGTCAAGAACCAAAATCCGGCAACGTTGATTCTTTACTGCGGCTGAAATATTCAATATTTTAGAGCGTTAGTGAATTAAAATAAAGCAGTATAAAAACCGGAATGTCCAACTGATAAGGCTGAAAATTTTTTCACTTGTTATTTACAGTAAGATAAATACATTCACCAACTTTTATTAAAATAAAACCATTTAAACTGGGTGTTCGGATGTCACTTAGTATATACATGTATTGTCACAGAATTGTCAATTGTACTTGAAAAAGACCACAGTGGTGTTCGAGATGTACGTAACAATAAATAGAAATCTAAACATGTATGTGGTTTTGATTCGACCAGAAAATTGGGTGCCATGAACATGAAAACTACAGGATACATTTCAGGAGTTACATTAAACAATTATTTTCTAAAACAAACTATCTGTACAGGGTGTTGCTTAATGATATGCGAATATTTAAGGGTGTGAATCTACACGAAAAATTAATGTTAGTTTGCTTTATAAACTATGGTCCAAAAATGTTTCCTTACAAAAACTCGGGGTGTTGAAGTTTTAGGAAAAAATGGAAATTAATTAATATTTTCAGAACGGCTTCAGATATTTCACTGGTATTTAGTACGTAGTGAAAGTTGATAAAGTTGCATATTTTTCAATGCAAAAATAATTTTTAGCTTTAACAGTGGCGTGCGTGCGGGTATTGACTTCGATATTTTTTAAGAAAAAAATGGTACGCCAATGGTTTTTTACCAAATAAAAATTATTTTTGAATTCCCCGTTTAATTTAAAACAAATGATCTCTCTTGAATTGTTTTCCTTCGATGCGCCATTTTTGAGTAAAAAAATAAAAACCGTTCTACGAGCATTGACTAACTTACAAAATTATTATTAATTTAATTGGAAAAATCAAACGCATTAGGGGTAATGAACAACAACAACTGACGACATAAACATAACATTAAAACCAACGAAATGATTACAAAAATTGTTGAAAATAGCCCCCTTCACTTAGTATGCATGCTTCCCCCCTCCTTCTCATGGAATTGCGCACTCGTTGAAATATCCCTGGAGTGTTTTTTATTCTATCACAAGCTGCAACTATTCTCTCTCTTAATTCCTTTACAGTGTTAATGGGACTTGTCTACACTAGTGTCTTAAGATAGCCCCACAAAAAGAAATCTAAGCTGTTGAGGTCTGGGACCTTGGTGACCATTCTTGGGGCCCACCGCGGCCAATAAAACGATTTGGATAAACAGCTTGTAAATAATTACGAACCGCTACATCGAAGTGCGCTGGTGCACCATCTGCATGTACCACATATTGTTTCTTATTACTAACGGAACATCATCAAGCAGCAAAGGCAACTTGAACGTTGTTGAAGAAAATTGAAGTAAGTCTGTCCGACAAGTCGTCCCGGCAAGAAGAATGGGCCAATAAAGTGGTTGCCAATAATTCCTGCCCATACGTTAACCGAAAATTGGTGTTGGAAATGGGTTTCGGTTACGGCAGAGGGATTTTCTTCTGCTCACAAATGATTATTGTGGTGCCATTTCGGGAAAAATTAGCTTCGTCCGTGAACAGAATCATTGATTCAAATTGCGGATTTTATGTAATTGTTTGAAGATACCACTGACGATAGGTCACACGCCTTGGAAAATCAATGGAAAGTAATACCTGTACTCTTATAATATGGTAAGGATATAACAAAAAATCCACTAAAATTCTCCAAACAATTTGATGGCAAATATTTAGGTGTCTAGCGATAATCCTCGTTCTCGTTTCAGGATGTTCTTCGACTTCGTGCAGCACTGCTTCCTCAATTTCAGGTGTTCTCACACTTAGAGGTCTACCTTAAGATGTTCCGTTTCAGATAGAACTAGTTTCAACAAGACGACGATGAATATTAGAATATTAGAAAAGGTTCGATTATCTGGAAAAGCACGGTGATAAATCCGTCTGGCTTGCTCTGCATTACCGTCGGCAAGGCCATATACGTAATGCATTTCCGCCATTTTGCATTTGAATAAATCACCATTATTAACAAGATTGTAAAAACTAAATAATGAAAAAGATGTCACAGCGAAGAGATTTGAATAACAGAGACTTGTCAGATGTCAAAAGCCAGTGACATATTCCAGAGCAACTAGATATTGGCGCATCGAAGGAAAACAATTCAAGACAAATCATTTGTTTTAAATTGAACGGGGAATGCAAAAATAATTTTCATTTGGCAAAAAACCATTGGCGTACCATTTTTTTCTTAAAAAATATGGAAGTCAATACCCGTTCGCACGTCACTGTTAATGCTAAAAATTATTTTTGCATTGAAAAATATGCAATTTTATTAACTTTCACTAAGTACTAAATATCAGTGAAATATCCTAAACGGTTCTGAAAATATTAATTAACTTCCATTTTTTCCTAAAACTTCAACACCCTGAGTTTTTGTAAGAAAACATTTTTGGACCATGGTTTATAAAGCAGATTAACATTAATTTTTCATGTAGATTCACACCCTTAAATATTAGCATATCCTTAAGGAACACCCTGTATAATGATTTTCCACTAACGTTTCCTACTGATTTTATAAATTCCTTGAAATATCATATTGTTTGCTGTCAAATTAAAAATTAAAAGTTATGAATGCAACAGACTGCCGATTTGGAATGTTTCATTTTTAATTGGATTAACTTGCAAATATTAGTTGTAATATAATACTTTTTGTGTTGTAATAATATATGTTAGAGCTGACGGCCCTCTGGCGGCCTGGTGTCCCTTCCAGCTAGGAGTCCGTAGCATTTTGCCCATCCTGCCTCCTCACCGTTACGCCACTGGCTGCGACTAATGGACAAAGGTCCCACGAAAGGCCACCGTGGACAAACAGTGAACAAGAAATGAGTCGGTATTCTGCCGACACAAGAATATATTTTCAAATTGTTCCTTTACTGTGATAGATAAAAGGTCCGTAAGGGATGGCATTTAATAATCGGGTTCAATCATGTTTAGTTATCAGGGCATGGCGTTGAGAACAAAGTGACCTTAGTGCCTACACAGACAAGCCCCACCAGAGCGCCCTAACCTGCTCTCTATCGAATTTTACCAGGCAAATTAAATTACGTTGACACGCGCAGAGTTGATATTGCCTTTGCTTCCCACTCTAGGGAGCCGAAGGAAGTGAAAAGGGACGTGTGTGAAATCAATTGAGAATGAGGGAAAGATAGATGATGGAAGCTTATTATTTCTGAAGCCGAACAGTTGATGATTAAGTACAGAAATGAGCAAAGCTTACATGCTAGTACGAGCCCCTTCCCACTTCAGTTGGCCCAACTATTGAAATCTTAGTTTTTTCTTATCAAACAAATAATAAAAATGTTGCAGGGTGTTATAGGTTTAAAATATTAACAATGAATATTTTGATATATATAGTAGAAAACACCAACTTTATCACTCCCTAATCAAATTTGCATCATAAAAATAACACATGTTACAATTACAGCATATCAACCTATTTTCATTTCAATGCAAAATAAGTCTATAACGCAAAGGTGGCTATGAAAAATAAAAGCCATGATAATTGTTTTTATTAATCACAGCTGTCAGAATACGTTTAAAATAGTTTTGGGTAGTTAAGGTTTTCAAAATGGGTAGAGGAAAGGTTATTAGTGAGAAAATTCGGTTACTGATAATTAAATTTTTTAATTCTGGGAAATCAAACTCAGAAATTGCAAATTTGTTAGACTTATCGCGGTACAGTGTGAGAAATATTTTTAGAAGATATACCGTAACTGGTTCAGTTAATATTATGTGAAAAAAAGTAATATCACAAATGCCGACCGAAGAGCATTAAGAAGGATAATCGTGAAAAACAGGCATGCCAATTATTTACAATTAAGTGCTCTGTGGAGTGACGCTGTTGGAAGGAGAATTTCGAGGTCCACCACGCATAGAGAGGCCCACAAACTGGGATTTAGCACTTGCAAGGTAAGTTTTCTTATAAAAAAAAGTGAAGTAAAAACCCTAAAGTTGCACAACTTGTTTATAGGCCAAAGAAAAGCCACTATTAACTCCACTGCAAAAGAAAAATCGGCTTAGATAGGCTAAAAAACATAGACAATGGACACCTCAACAATGGTGTGCAATACAATGGAGTGATGAGGCCCGATTTGAAGTTTGTGTTGGTGCCAGTCGCAGTAGAGTTATTCGCAAAAAAATGAAGCATTCCATGTTGACTGTCTGAAGAGAAAAGTGAAATTTCCAGCATCCATTATGGTCTGGGGCAGTATGTCATCAAAATGAGTAGGAAAACTTCATTTTATCGATGGAAATGTGGATATAAACAAATATTTGGCAATTTTAGAAGAATCGCTTTTACCAGTGATGGAAGAATGTTTGACATCCGGCCAAGATTTTGTATTTCAGCAAGATGGTGCAGCGTTCCATACCTCAAAAGAGGCTATAAAATGGATGGAAGAAAATAATGTACCACTTTTGAAATGGGTTTCTAGCAGTCCAGATCTGTCACCCATGGAAACTTTGTGGCACGAGATGAAAAAGGTTCTACGACAACATCCTGCTCGTACAATCACCGAACTGAGACACAAGCTTCAAGAAATATGGGATTGTTTTACACCAAATTTTTGCCAAAACTTGGTTAACACTATGCCCCAAAGAATTTCAGCCGTAATAAAAAATAAAAGTGATGTTACCCGATGGTAAACTTTCAATTGTTGCTTTGTTAACTTCGCACATTGTTTATTTGTTCAGATATTCTATTAGTTATAGGTCTAAGTGATTTCAAATATGTATTTTTTACAACTAGAGTGTATCTAAAATGTTTTTGAGAAAATAAATTGTTTTAGAAGTAAATAATTTCGTCATGTTTAGTTTATAAAGGCATATTTTGGTACAAATCTTGAAGTGGGCCATGTGAAGTGAGAAGGGGCTCGTACACACCAGAGTGGTTTCTAAGTCACAAATTCGGAAAATCGAATAAGTAAAAAACTTCTAATCATAGGTACGAAGATGATTCGTTTCTATAGTATTTATAGTAATATCCGTCTTTGATCGTTCACATTTCATTTCTAGAAGAGTTATAGAGATGAGACTTTTTATTATTAAAAGTCACATTACCTTGTACAGAATTGTTTGCTAAAGCGTTTACATCAGGGGCGTTCGTGCTGACAATGTTTGGAGATTTTTGCAAGAAACCACATTGTTTCTACTTAAAACATGCCTCTTGAAGTTTTCCATCCAAGTGCACCTTTCTTCATTTATCTACCCTTTTTGAGTATTCAAATATTCAGGACACGACAGTAGAACTCCGATTAATCGAATCGCGATTATCCGAAATCCGCTTTGTTCGAAACAGATCGCATACAGTAATTTCTCCGTTTTAACCGAAATTGGCGCATGATCCGAAATAGCTGCCGGTAGTTCCCCTTTCGGCGTTTGCGTCATTAGATTCGCTGCCGGTGATTCCCCCAGCGCGTCGGCGGAATTCACTGGTATGTGTGCGTGTATGTTTGTTTCAGTCAGCTTCATAATCGCTAAGATGGAGCATCATAGAAATAAACGTATACGCGTTGTTATTACCATAGAACAGAAACTTCAGGCAATCAGACGTTTAGATGGAGGTGATTTGCTTGTGACGGTAGGCTGCATAGATGGCAAAAACGACACGGTATACGAGAATTAAAAGTTTGCCGAGAAAAGTTATCTACCCATAAGTCCGCTGCATTAAAATTTGGAGAACAATTTTAATGAATTAATGAAGCAGTATGGTTTAAATCCAGGACAAATTTACAACTGCGACGAAACGGGCCTAAACTATGAAATGTTACCGGCGAAAAGTTTCAGCTTCCAAACAAGAATCTGGAGCTCCTGGTGACAAACGCAGTAAAGAACGTGTGACTATCCTTGCTTGTAACAATGCTTCCGGTACACACACACACTTCCTTTGAAGTTAATCGGAAAATCAGCTAAACCAAGGGCCAATTTCACCAACAACAGTCCGTTATTCTCCACCTATAGGGTAACAGCGAATGAGCTTCGAGTTCCAATCAACAAATTTTAGCAACCAATAGCTATGAAATGTTGAAAACAAAATACTGTCAAAGTATGAGATGACAGCTTGTCATTGAAACATCACCAGCTTATTGAATATTAAGAGATTACATATAATTCAGTCCAAATTTAAAGAAATGTTGGATTTTTGAATAAAATTCATGTTTTAATTACTATTCTTGATTTTTTATTCATGTTTATATTCTTTTCTTCAATTGATATGCGATACTGCGTGTTTTTCCTATAAACCTCTTGCAGATAGCCATTAAGCACCTACTTGATGACAGGCTCTACCAAAAGATATTGCTCGTTTCCAAACATTCATTCATTTACTTGCCGTTCAACAGAACCATTATGGCACCTTAGATTGATATTCCCACAAAACCATTCAGGTTTTTTGATATCCATACATCCATAAAGTTGAATATTTTTCGTTGTTCAGGAACTGAACAAACATCCACACTATACTCACAGCGATTAAGAAATTTCCAAATATATGCCTTAAAGCTACCAGCAAACCTAAAACCTGCAAAAAAAAACTACAAATTTGCCGAATTTTTCTTTTTTCATGAGTATGATTATTCTAGGTTATATTTATATTAGACATTATTGCATTTCAAGGGGTGACACATGTGTGGGATCTGTCAACTCTTGGTACCAGTCACAAAACATATACTCTGAAGGTTTAATTCCATGCTATTCAAAATCGAACCTTGTGCAGACTATAAGAATAACAACGAAAATTATTTACATGAGATCGTCATAAAAATAGCAGGGTGTGAAAATCCTACCCAAGCAGATGTTGGTGAGTGGATTAATGGTTGATGAATTGGTGGAAGGATTTACTGATACAGAACTCATAAAAACCGTTTGTAACAATGGCGATGAGACAGTTTTAAGTGATGCTAGTGACAATGAGACAGAAATCTCTGACAAAATATCACATTCCGAGGGATTAGAAGCTTCTCAAGAGGCGTTGAACAACAAGAAAATGCGACAGCAGCTGATGTGCTACTTAAAAAAAGGTTGGAGGGATATTGCTGCCAAAAATTAATGATTATTTCCTTTGTTACTAAATACTCGTAAATATGTATGTTTGTATCCACATGTTTAAATTTTACGTAACTTTATATAGTTATATACTCACTTAACACACGCATTTACTTGCTTCAATAAAAGCATTATGAGTCTAAATATTTATTTCCTTTTTATCCGAAATTTCGATCATCTGAAAGCACTTGGGTCCACATTATTTCGAATAATCGGGGTTGTACTGTGTAAGAAAATAACTTTTATCGCTAGCAGAATGTAAACAACCAAGAAGCCAATATAATATCATATTCATTTGAGGTTTTTCAGTTTGACACCGGCACCGGCTTATTGAAAAGAGACATTATGTCGATTTTTTTGACGTATTATACGTTTTTTTTTGTGATATAACGTAGATTTTCTACAATACGCCAACTCACCACTAGCTGTCGTACACTTGTTGTGAACCCGTTTTGTAGCTGTACCTGTTGCCTAATCGTCATGATGCTTCAGCTATCAATGTCTGGCTCTTATATGTGATCTAATATTTGCTTCAGAGAGGGCGTTAGTGGAGGTCTAAGCTGAAAGTTGTATTACTATAGGAGCAAAGTGAGGATTTGTATTGATGATAATTCCATTGGTTTCTTGTCTCAAATACACTAATTTGAAATGTATTCAAAGCTATAAATTAGTTGCGCATCCACTTTTTCTTATTCATTCTGAAAATTACATTTGCAAATTTGCTGAATTTCAAAAATGAGAGAGATAAGAAGAGAAAATCCCTGGTTGGTGAAGTAATTGACTTTATGTGGAATGTTTTATTTTATACTTTCACAATGCCACACACTGCACTGTTTCTACTAGTGGAGTACCACAGGGGTCCAATTTGGGAGCTCTATTATTTTTGTTCTATGTTTCCGCGCATCCACTTTTTCTTATTCATTCTAAAAATACATTTGCAAATTTGCTGAATTTCAAAAATGAGAGAGATAAGAAGAGAAAATCCCTGGTTGGTGAAGTAATTTACTTTATGTGAAATGTTTTATTTTATACTTTCACAATGCCACACACTGCACTGTTTCTACTTTGAGGTATATCCACAAAGAGGTCGTGATTATGTGATGCTTGTGAACAGATTCAACTTTCAAACTTTTATTAGCCGTCGAGGTCAGGCATGTGTTTTGTTTTTGCATAAACTACTAAATGGCAAAATTGACTCTGTTGACCTGTTATCACAGCTAAATATCTTTGTACCGAGACTTAATGCTAGAGATCATTACACGTTAATTGTTTTTTATTACCCATTGTTCTGTAAATGGTGTATACTGTTGGGCGATATATGCTTTATTATTATTTATTATTATATTCACTGTAGACTGTCGAATTACAAGACATGCTAACAGTAATTACACAACGCGGGCGTGGTGGTGATTTCCGTAATTATCCTCAAAGCTTTTGAAAACACAAAAAAAAAACAGTAAAAATCGCAATTTATAACTTTGAGAAAGGACAACATATAAATAACCCGTTGGGCACAGCTAACAGATATCTTATCAAAATCGTATGTGCATTTGGACGCCTCCTATTCCTTTCAAAAGCATTTAACTGCGCCATACTCGCATTCCTACATGCTCAGGCAGTGATACCGTCCAGATTTTTCAGCAGCGTGAAACCAGCATTTCTTCTCTCGACTTCAAATTTACGAAAGTAGATCAGCGAAAGTATGTGTTGAGTTTATTGTGCGGAAAGGCTAAAGCCTATACTTGTGGAACACCGGTGCTGAAATTTTGTTGCTACGCAGCAAGTTCATCAGAGAGATTCCAAAAGTTTTGTAAGCAGAAATACACGAAATTCCTCTTTCTGGTACTGGGCAGTTGTTTATCCCTCCTCTATGTAAATGAGAACTTCGTACAACGAGCACTATAAGCCAAAGTGGAATTTCCACTAACATGCACCGGATTTATCTGAATCTCAGCTCTTACATACCTGAAATCTAACAGCCTCACAAAACTCCATGCTTACGAGGAAATTTAGTAAAATCATATAAAGTTCATAACGTGGCAGCACTTGCGAGAATTCTGGAACTAAAGACATTAGATAAAATCGTGTCTCTATGATGACGCCGCGGTATATTCAACGTTGCGTTGCATTATGCATGTATATGTTTGCTTGTACCCCGATGATAATGTAATATGCTGTACCGCGTAATTCTCTAAGGTGGCTCACCCGTATAACCTTTTTATTATCGAAGATAGAAAAACGAAATTTGGGGGGTGCGTAAACGTTATGATAGTCATGGGGGTCAAAACGGCATTTTTTAGAGCAAAGCGACTTTAAAGTAAAATAAAATCTGACAACGCCGCAATGAAAAATGCAAATTACGACGGAACGCAGTGTAAATAAAGACGGAGTTTGTTATTTTCGGCTCTTAGGTATTATTTCATTATTTGATAATGTTATCGTAAAATGCAATCAATTAAAAAACGGACTTATCACTAACTGTCTTAGCGCTTCACCTGGTGTGTGAAAGTTTATTGAACGTATTAAAAAAATCCACTTATAAATAGGGAACACAGTTTTGATACATACATTGTTTTTCTTTTTAAAATCAACACTGCACTTTTTTTGTATTTAAAGGTGTTCAAAATGTCGTCCTTCACTTTCCACACAAGCCTCATTACGACGAACCCAGTTTCTTCTTACTCTAGGTCCTCGAAGTTGTCCATTTATTATTTCAACTGCATTAAAATCTTTTTCGTGAAGTTGTGCTTCAGTTGTCATTGGACCAGCCCCATAAACCATCCCTTTAAGTTCTCCCCAATACCAGAAATACATCGGAATGAGGTCAGGAGATCTTGCTGGCCATTTTCGAGGATCGGGAGCGTTTCGACCGATCCAGCGATTTGGATAATGTTCATTCAAATACTGAATGACGCCTCTAAAAATATGTGGTGGTGCCCCGTCATGAAGAAACCACAAATTCCGTCTTCGTTGTAGCGGCATATTGTCTAAGGTCTGTTCCAAAAGTTCTGGTAGGTTATTGGCTAGAAAGCTAAGGTATCGTCCTCCTGACAACTTTGGGGGTAACTCGAAAGGGCCAATTACCTGATCGTCAAGAATACCCGCCCAAATATTTATTTTAAAACATTGTTGGAAATGACCTTCACGAATGGTATGAAGATTTTCCTGGGCCCACGTGTGAGTATTATGGAAATTTAATATCCCGTCCCGCGTAAAAGTACATTCGTCCGACGCTAGAATGTTTTTAAAAAAATCCGGATTTTCAATGTTTTTGTGCAAAAACCAATGACAGAATGTTAGTCTGCGAGGATAGTCTTCTGGTAACAAGGCCTGCACTCGTTGTACATGGTAGGATTAAAGCAAATTTTCCCGTAGGATTCTATAGACTATGGTATGCGATAGTCCTACGCGGCGGCTAAGTTCCCGAGTGTTGATATCTGCATTGATTTCCACGATATTTAAAATTTGTTGCTCCTGCTCTACAGTAACCTGTCTTTCACTAGTCTGAATATTAGTAGGCTGAACACTTCCTACATCTCGAAGTCTTTGGTACACTTGCACAAATGTCCTTCTGTCTGGGTGTACCCGTTGGCGAAATCAATCGCCTTATGAAATTTGAGAAATACCATAGCACTTTTTAGAACGTGTTAACTGCCCAATGATCTTACACCGAACGTAAGCAACGTCCAAACTTCGTATCTCTGTCTTTAATGAAAAAGCTATACGGGCTAGTTAAAATTGTATAATAGCTCACACTATCCATATTTGACATTTTATGTTGTAGTCGATTGGTACTACTTTCTTTCTCTCCTTCTCTCCCTCTTTTACCAATGTGCGTTCTAATCTGGAGTGAATCCTCCATGCTACCAAACGTATTTTTATTACATATTTACATTCCTATTATCTTGGTGTGACCGATTTGGTAACGGATTCCTGATTGCTGCCATAACTGTTTCTGACTATATAATTCAATAGGCCGTGTTCTTTCCACAAAATACAAGGCAGTTGGTGCTCTATACTGATTTTGTGTCGACAGAGGCGCTGCTAGTGGTGGCTAGAACCTCGCCAATTGATTTGCTGACTAATGAAAGACTTTCTATAAAAAGGGTGCAGGAGCTAGGAGTGATGAAAGAGAGTCGCAAAGTTGGGGTTTTCCTTTTCAGAAACAACTACCATTGAAATAACAAAGGTAATGTGTAGTGAAACGAGGGCGACCAAGTAAAAAAAAACAAAGGAAAAAGTACTCACTCTCCAGTTGACGAGAAGGGCTAAGTACGTCTCTGCCCGAAATCATACCGCTCCAACAGAAAATGAAATCAGCTGATGCACTACCGCGCAGACGCCGGCGGTGGTGCAGACCACGAACAGAGGTAACAAATATGACAAATTTGGGAGAATAAATGGTCCAATGAGCATACCGTTCACCATGCCAGCCCAAACATTCACCGAAAATGTTTGTTGAAAATCTGCCCGACGGACAGCGTGCGGATTTTCTACTGACCAAACATGAGTGTTGCGAAAGTTATTCATCCCATTACGCGTGAACGTAGATTCGTCTGTCACCAATATGCACTTCAAAAAGTCCGGATTATTGTCATGTTGATGCAACAACCACTCACAAAACCGCACTCTTGCTGGAAAATCGTCAGGTTGAAGGGCTTGTACACGTTGGACGTGAAACGGATACAGCCCCTCTTCACGCAGCGTTTGCCACACTTTAGTTTTTGATACTTGCACTTCTCTGGCCACGTCTCTAGTGCTTGTTGTTTTTTGAAACGCAATCGATTATACGCGTTCGTTTACCTCTACACGCGTGACCGTAACCGTCGGTTGAAGGTTGCATACTGACCTGACACACTGAAACCCGACCAACTAGTACCAGTCGGTGATATCGCGGGTCGCGGCTACAGGACGGTATTCAGATATTTTTGATGTTGCAGAGCCCTTTATCTCGGTTCCCTTAAGACATTGGTGTATATGGTACTAAGAAAAATTGCTTATGTTTTCAAGATCTACACGTCGTGTAAAGGAAAACCCCAACTTTGCGGACACCCTGTATATTGCGTGACAAGTCAGTGGCGACGCGTGACTTTTTATAAACTGTTACCAAAACCAGATGCGAAAAATCTTATTAAAAAAGGTTTATTTTGACCCTCTCAGATATAAGTTTTTGTCTATTTTAGGTATTGTATTTAAACTTTTTTAAATTAAGGAAAAAATTGTTGGGCACTTGATATACCTCATCGTCTTCTGCTATGACTGATTCAAGCCTTCCGAAAAACAGTAGACGTTTCTGTATGGAATTTTTTTATCTTTTTTGGCAATTAATGTTAACAATTCCCAGTAATTTCCATCTATTGTCAGAGTCATCCCCTTCAAAATTACCCCGAAATGGTAATTCTTGTTTGGCCAAAAAACATACAGCATCTATAAGTGTGCTGCCTAAAAGGTTGGTTAAGACAACTTTAGATTCTTGTTTTGCCAAACTGAATCAAATTGGCTACACATCTCACATGTAAAGGAGAAATTTCATGTCTCCTCTTTAGAACCCTAAAACTATTTGAATCGTTGCTGGTCCACGCATTTTCTGTAGAAAACAGAAGACATGGCCAACAATACAATCTGTTTTTCTTGCAACCACATAACCAAGAGTTTTCAATATACCAAGTAAATTTAACATATCGAACTACTTTTTTGATTCCATTTTAAAATTATCTAAAATAAGTGTTGGTATTCCATTTTCAATGATCTCCTTTTTTTCTTCAAAATTATACAAGGGGAATGACTTTTCAAGTAGTTAGTCGATTACGCAACGAGACCCATCCATGTTTAATTACACGCACACTACAGCTGGCAACCGAAACGATTACTAACGAGGGAGGTAACCAGAACAAAAAATGGTAACAAATCCACATAATAATCGCGGCGGCCCAAGCACTTGGGCGACCGCGATCAGACATGAGCCGGTACCGACGGTCCCCGACGGACTAGCAAGTGTATCCATAAATGAAAATGGTAGCAACCGACAACCAAGTCGAGGGGACGCGGCTTCATCGCGTTCGCAAAATCTAGTCAATATAATAGGGCGCATTATTTTCGTGAGGCTAATCTGCTATTTACTAAATTACTAATACATAGTTATTCCGCTACCTAAGTGTTCTGATCCTAGTAACTATGATCAGTCTCCTGCCAATTTTCTCTAAAGTATTGGAACGCGTTGTTTACGAGCAGCTCTGCGCCTACTTAAATTCTAACAAAATTATTCCATCTAAACAATCTGGATTTCGACAAGGTCATAATACAGCTTCGGCACTCTGTGATTCAACAGACAATATACGTATAACAATGGCACTTGATAACCAAAAAGCAGTAGCTCTCATACTTCTTGACTTTACTAAAGCATTTGATACCATTAATCACTCACTTCTTGTATCTAAATGCAGTTACTATGGATTTTCTGAAAAACCTCTTTCGTTTATTCAAACCTACCTTGAAAATCGGTATCAAAAAGTTCGTCTAAATCAACAGTACTCTACGGAACAAAAAATTTGTTCTGGTGTACCACAGGGATAAGTCTTAGGACCGCTATTATTTTCATTATATATCTCAGATTTAGAAACAGAAGTAAAAAAATGCAGCATACAATTTTTGGCAGATAATACTCAAATTTTCTATTCATTTAGGAGTAATGACTTGGAAACGGCAAATAATAAAATTAATCAAGATCTTGCCCAAATTGAAAAGTTCAGTACTAGTCATAATCTTCGTTTGAACCCTTTGAAGACAAATATGTTGGTATACGCAAATAGAACAAAAAAGAATACCTTAAAAAAGGACATAGACATACATTTAAAAGGTAATAAATTAATTCCTGTGGATCATTCGAAAAACCTAGGTATTATAATGTATGATGACTTAAAATTTATTGCACACGTGAACTATCTAATTACTCAGTGCTACGCTATTCTCAGAGTTTTATTTGCAAATAAGGCTATATTACATAAATCTGCGAGAAAGCAATTGTGTGAATATTTAGTATTTTCAAAGATATCGTATTGCTTAGTGGTTTCCTATCCCTATTTAGATATTATAACAAGAAATCGTATTCAAAGTATTATGAATACATGTTGCAGGCTTGTAAATGATCTCAGAAAATATGATCATATATCGAATGCCATTAATGAACTCAAATGGATGAAAATTGATAAAATGTATAAGTACCAGCTCCTAAATCTGACTCATAAGGTTCTTTATTCAAAAACACCGTCATATTTAGTAAACAAATTCATACGTAGAGGGAATATGCATCGTATTAATATTAGATATAGAGACTTTTTCAATTCCACGCCACAGCACGTCTCTATTTCAGAATTCATACATTTACAATGCGATCAAATCATATAATTCTTTAGACCGCAATTTAAAAGAAATCAATCCATTATCCAAATTCAAGAAAAAAGTGAAAAAAGTTCTTCTTGATCAGCAGCGAAATCGGTTGTAACCCATAAGTGTCTTC
Organism: Acanthoscelides obtectus; assembly: GCA_963669975.1. Lineage (NCBI taxonomy): Eukaryota > Metazoa > Arthropoda > Insecta > Coleoptera > Chrysomelidae > Acanthoscelides > Acanthoscelides obtectus. The sequence continues at coordinate 117,187 of CAVLJG010003467.1, forward strand.
ATATTTTCCTCATGTATTTACTTGGATTATTCGTTATTGTATACAGGTGCCTATTAATTTTCAACAAATTCATTTTTTTTTTACATCTTGTATTGTTAAGGGGATTAGATGGTAGAATAGATATATTAATCTAAATCTCGCCTCCTGTAAGAATATTACAAATAAAAGACATTAATTATTATTATTATTATATTGCTGGTGGTAAACAAATAAATGAAATCATTTCGCAGTACTTAGTCATACATTATTTAGTTTTAAGATTTTTAACTGTTACCAATGGTAACAATGGTTACATGGACGCTTCGCCACTGGTAACAGTGAAAATGGGGCACGACCGGCCATCGAGTCGATAAGTTGATAGGAAATAGAGAATACGCGAACTGTATGTATTACTTTGACGAAGAGGCTACTCCTTAGCATCTACTCCAGCCCAATGCTTGGAAATCGCACTGGCAGCGCTGCATCGACGCAGAAGGAGCCTATTTTGAAAGTTTTTAAAGAATTGTAACGATTGGCTCAATAAATTTTTTTAAATCGACTCAGTCCTATTACTTTCCGGACAAACCCTGTAGATCGCCGACGGCGACAGGCCGTCGGTGCGGAAGGGTCTCGATACTGTTTTTCAGAGAAGAGTCATCGATCAGTCGGATGGCCCTCCTATGAACATCATCGAGCATGGATAATGTAGTCGGGGCGGCAGCACCCCAAACGTGAAAGCAGTACTGGAGGTTTCTTATCTGTGCCTTATACAGAGTGAGGAGGTTATGTGGAGACAAATATTTCTTAATCCTAGCCTTTTTTTCGCAGCCTCCGCTATTGACCAGCTGTGTTCGTGCCAGATCAAGTCCTCGGTGACCTAGACTCCGACCAGCTGAAATGTATGGCTCTTTGATAGAACTCGTCCGTCCATCAAAATAGGATGAGCGCTAGAATGCTTCTTGTTAGCCAAAGTACAGTACTATGTTTTGGAAGCAATGAACTGTCCCAGACTGATGCGTCCCCAAGCAGTGATAGCCTCCAGGTGTCTCGTCAGAGAGAAAACCACTGCCAATCTTCTTTTCTTCAACTCACCGACAGAGATCGGCTTGTCACTCTGAATTCCTGCATGTAGAGTGCTGTCATCAGCAAAGGTGTGCATTGGGTTGATCGTACAGGAAAGGGGGTTGTTGTCGGAGCCCCCGGGAATATCCATTGTGGGTTGAAGAGGAGAAACCGTCAACCGCAATAGATATCTTGCGGTCAGAAAGAAAGCCAGCCATCCATCTACAAAGCTCGTCTGTGAGGCCATAGGATGGATGTTTGCATAAAATTTCAAAAAGTACGTAGATCATGGCAAATGGTAGTGGCAGTAGTCAGTTCTTGTAATAGAAGGCAAATGGGTTGAAATGCAGTCAGTCATGAGGAGATTGATGCTGAGCAAGGTATGTGACCACAAACTGAGACATAGAAATGATGACAGGTTCCTCCATCTGCTGGAAATTTACGTACATACAAGCTTATAGTGTGAATTATAGCGCGGTGTAACCCAATTTGATGAAATGCCATGATGCACATCCCTTTTGGGGTGCGTGGCGAAAAACTAAAGGATTTTACAGAGTACGCCGTTTTTTAACAATCTCACACATCGGACAGGAAGTCTATCTATCGAGCTTTTCTGCCCGAGTGTGCTTATAAAATGCTGTCCCCTGTCTGACAAACGGCATCTTTTTGACGTCATTTTAGAAAAAGATGCGTTCGTACGTCAAACATTGAAGATTGCCAGTCCTTAAACTGCCGCTAAAAGCCGTCTGTCACGATTCGAAATTTTGTGCTAAATTTAAATTGCATACAAAATTAAGGATAGTATCAGACAGCATTTAGTACATAATTTTGAGCAGATTGAGTGATAATTTTATATAACCTGTTCTAGATAGTATCATGCTAAAAGTACTGTGCATTTGGAGCAGTAGAGAACCGCTACGTGACAAGGAATTACATGTTTTGTGGTAACTCCTTGATATTCTCTTGATGTTCTGTGATCATTATATGAGATGATCGTTGGTTGACAAAAACAAACCTAACCTGAAGCACTTTCATCAATTGCTGTGATCAGTTACGTTCATCAGTTTCCCTAAGCTCCCCTGCCTATGCTGTATGCTGTTTTACTTGTAGATTGAAAAACTTGAAAGATATCATGGTCAAAAGAGCAGTGTGACATACTACTAGACGAGTATGAGAAATATGATTATCTATATGCTATAACAAGCAAGGACTATAAAAACAGAAATGCCAAATCAGCTGCGTTGGATAAAATCAGAATGACTTTAGAACCAATTAGGCCTATAAGCTTTTAGCAATTCGCAACGTAAGGTGTGGTCAGTATAACTTGACGAGATAAATGGCAGATCGATGTTGACAGTTATAGCTTTTTTCTACCGACTGCACATGATTTCATACGAAATTCATTACTAAAATTTGTTTACGTGACAGGATTGTAATTTGTAAACTATACTAAGTGACATATACATCCGAACACCCAGTTTAAATGGTTTTATTTTAATAAAAGTTGGTGAATGTATTTATCTGACTGTACATAACAAGTGAAAAAATTTTCAGCCTTATCAGTTGGACATTCCGGTTTTTATACTGTTTTTTTTTAATTCACTAACGCTCTAAAAATGAATATTTCAGCCGCAGTAAAGAATCAACGTTGGCGGATTTTGGTTCTTGACATCCTTTACGATGGGTTACGATGCCTAGAGTACGGAGACCTGTACGATTTCGTCAACTTAGTGAGTTTGATAGGGGCCGTATAGTGGGACTTCGGGAAGCTGGACTTTCTTTTCGGGCAATTGCAGTTAGAGTGCAAAGAAGTGTAGACACTGTGGTTAGGTGTTGTCAGGCATGGCTTCGAGAAGGCCGTACGCAAAAAGCAAGGGGCACTGGACGCCGCCGTAGAACAACAGACCGTGAAGATCACCGCCTAAGATTATTGGCCTTAAGGGACCGTTTCTCCACCTCCAGGTCCATTGCAAATGAATGGTTTGCAGAACACGGAAGACCTATTGGCATGCGAAGTGTTTACCGACGAATGAGAAGTTTTGGCTTGTTTTCATACCGGCCACACTGGGTCCTCCCTTTAACTCGAGAACACCGACGTAATCGCCTTGAGTGGTGCAGACAACGGTCACTCTGGGATCAGGAATCGAACAGTATTGTCTTTAGTGACGAGTCACGATTTTGTTTAGGCATGCACGATGGTCGTGCCAGGGTTAGAAGGCGATGTGGTGAAATGAGGAATCCACAGTTTTTTGTTGAAAGACATGTTCATCACACTGTTGGAGTTATGGTTTGGGGTAGCAGCTTATGGTTCCAGGTCACCTTTAATCTTCATCAGAGGTAACATGAACGTGCAGCGTTATATCCACGAAGTTCTAGAACCCCATCTTTTACCCTATCTTGACACCCTGGCAGATCCAACTTTCCAACAAGATAATGCCCGACCACGTGTTGCAAGAGTCACAATAGACTTCTTTCAACATAATGATGTCACATTGTTACCATGGCCACCAAGATCTCCCGACTTATCCCCAATTGAGCACGTGTGGGATATGATGGGTAGGAGATTGCTCAATTTGCAACGTCCTCCTCAGACTCTAGAAGCACTTCGAGAGGAGTTGGTGGTTGCCTGGAATGAGATACCACAGGAGGACATTGACCACCTGATCAGAAGCATGCCTAGGCGCGTTGGAGAATGCGCAGCACATCAGGGTGCATCCACACATTATTAAAGGACAAAGGGCTTTAAAGCAGTGCAATCATTTTGAAATTTTTATCATTTACTTATTATGCTTCATTAAGTACTTATACAAAATATTATTAAAATAAAACCATTTAAACTGGCTGTTCGGATTTATATGTCACTTAGTATAAATTCTCTCAAAATTTGGTACAAATTATGACCAAAATTTTGTATCGTGACCTTAAAACATTTGTCAGTATCAAAATACAGTAAGAATTTTCCAACATTTACCAGTTACGTTGGATATACGCATTTGTGAAACTTACTGTATGTTATGTATAAACAATAACAATGTAGGGAGAATTTAATCTACGCGAGAATGCTTCCGGTTAGATACATAAACATATCAACAGGGCTCGGGAACAGATGAGGGTTAGGGAAGTTGTGAAATGCGTTGATGAGATGAGTTATTTGATGATATGTTATATTGGGGAAACATTGTTTGTCTTTATAATTTGGTTGATCAACCAGCTTTTGTTGTTTGGTAATTAAACGCAAAATAGAATATGTAATGTGATATATCAAGTTGAGGACGAATTGCATTGTTTCCTTGTAATGAAATATTTTAGGTCATCAGCATAAAAGTATCTAAGCCTTTAGATGTCTTAGTTTTCAATTTGAAATATCATAACATGGCTACCGTAATAATGCCACTTATATTCTATACCATTATCCGATCCGCTGAACTTTCAAGTATAATATGTAGAACATTTTCAGGAATTCGTAACAAGGTAGCACAGTGTCCCTTACTTGTGCAACTTACTCTATTTCACGAGCATAAAACTGGCAATTTTGTAAAATTTATCTATGAAACCAGAGCATCTTGTGGCAACGTATGTATTATGTACCCCGAGAAGATATTATATTCCCTTGACATATTTCCACAGGGAATAGAATGCACACGTACAACAACGGTCTGCATCTTGCCTTTTCGTTTGCAGGCAACGCAATGATTCTTGTGCCGTTTCATATGACTAGATAAATATTTTTATTGTTAAATGGGTTAAACGTGAGGCATTGCACAGTGATTCCCCTTCCATACTAGCGCGGCCATAGTTGCACAAATTAGATTTAACCTTTTTCATTAAATTTTAAACATTAAGATACAACGATAAACATACAATTTATAAAATTATTTTCTTGAAAAAAAAATACTAAGTAGGTACAAAAAATCTCAGTATTTTTGTTTTAGATGTTTTAGATCAATCTTATATTAAAGAAACAAAATAAAACAAGATGTATTGAACAAAATTATAAACTTCTAATGCTTATAATATCAGGTAACCAAATAAGTTCATGCGGTTGCTGCATATCGCACATTGCCATGAATTTTGTTGATCGATAGCGATTGTTTGTTACCTGTTGTCACTTTAGTATGAATCCTTGATTTCTCACACACATAAAAAGTTGCTGAAAATTGTTACATACCTAGTTTTGATAATTTAAAATGGCGACGAATAAAACAGTCATTCGAAGTTGTTTACTGTACGAGTACAAACTTGGTACAAAAGCTGCAGCGGCGGCGCGAAAAATATGTAAAAAAGTTTTCTTCGGGAGATCTCAGTTTGAGCGATGAACCACGCTCAGGGAGACCAAAAATCATTAACAAGGAGAATCTTCGACAGGTTGACAGACATGTTCAGAGTAAATCCTGAAACTATTCGTTTGCATGTTCATCAGCTAGGAAAGACGTGGAAGTTAAGCAAATGGGCCCCACATGAACTGACAAATGATAAATTAAGTCGTCTTACGATTTGTTTAGCAAACATGTCACGCAACCATTTCTTAATCGGTTATTAACCTGCGACGAAAAATGGATCTTGTATTCGAATTCTAAGCGTTCGTATCATTGGTTGTCGCCTACTCATTAGTCCATTATGAGTTTTTGGAGAGAGGTCAAACCATCACTGCTAATTTGTATTGTGAGCAGCTTCAACGAGTACAAGCAGGACTCATCCAGAAACAGCCTTCTTTGATCAATCGGAAGAAAGTGATATTCTTGCAGGATAACGCTAAGCCTCATATTGTAAAGTGACCCGAGAAAAAATTTCAGAACTCGGCTGGGAAACGTAACCGCACCCACCATATTCTGCCGACATTTCGCCCAGTGATTATCACCTTTTTTTCTCTTGACAACTGTAGGAGGCACCGACAGTTCACAACTCGAGATGGTGTAATATATGCAGTCCACCAATTGTTTTACTCCAAATCCAGGGAATTCTACAATACCGGCATACAAAAATTGGTTCCACGTTGGCAAAAGGCCATTGAATGTGTTGGTAATTACTTCGACGAATAAATAGTGTCTTATTGTTTCTCAATAAAAATTTATATTTTTCTACTAAAGACCGCACGAACGTATTTGGGTACCTGATACATTAAATGACAATCTTCTTTTTTTTTAACAGTTAAGTTTCGTAATGTGTCAAATATCAAAAAGAGTCCTTCTCGAAACAGAATATCTAAATCATTTACCTAAAACAACAACAAAATTGGATTAGAAGAACACCTCCTTTCTCTGTACTACGAACATATATGGTTCGGCAACTCACAAACCTAAGAAGGGGCAGCAAGATGCAGGTGAAACCTATATGTCCCTAATTTAGACATTCTCTACTTTAAGGTAATAGTAGATAGTAGTAGTAGTAGTAGTATATTTAGCCAAATTCGAAACTAAAGTTCACATGGCATGTCAAAAGAAAGTGGTACAATAAAATATCACAATAAATGTGAATGGAGTTAACATAGCTTGTTACACCACACTATAGATAAAACAAGTTAAAAAAGCAACATACAGTAGTAGTACAATACAAGTTCATTTAGGAGGTCAATTTCAAAACAACAGAAAAATAGTTACTTGTTAAAACAATGTATAAAAGATATAGAATACATAATGCTTACTGATTTTGAGGATTTAAAAATTCATTTATAGAGTAGAAACATGTCTCACTTAAATACTTAAAAACCTTATTTTTAAATTCTATGTAGCTCACTATATCCCGCAGATCTCGAGGTCGAGTATTGTACAATGAGATGTAGTTAAACTGATGTTGTATATGCCATAGTTCTAAAATGATTAGCTTTCAAAATAGTCTTATAGGTGTGATGTTCATTTTGGGTGCTGAAATCGTTGATGTTTCGCTTTACATAGTTAACACACTTATATACACAAATACAACAGCTTATTTTGAATACTTAACTCAGCTGCAGCAAGGCGCAGCCAAACGGTTATAACTCGAAATGAATTAATTTTGTAGGAAAAAAGTCTAGCGAAAACAACAGGTAAATAATAAGAGTACATACCATATTCTTGCACCTCCATATTATCACTACGTGAAAACACTAGGCTTGAAATTATAATCCAAAAAAAGTAAGTAATGAGTCACATGTTTCAGTAATTAGACTTGAGAAGCTGTCACTTGCGATGGACGAAAGTAAATGACAGTTCGAACTAATTCATATTTTTTGAAAGCCTCTCGCCTACTCGATAACTTAGCGAATCATTTAGACCGTTATAAATTCCCTAAAATCGCTATTGTTCTTAAAATACATTAGGCTATCGGTATCAGTAAAACACATTTTGGATGTATGCTTCTAATTTGAAATGCCAGAATGCATGTACCGTACTAACACCACTTCAATTTTATCTCCTTACCCAATCTGCGGAACGCTCAAATACAAACTCCAGACAACTTTCAAGAATTCGTAACAAGATCGCCCGATACTTCTCATATATCACTAGAGCAACCAGCCGTAATTCACGAAACTAGAGACAGAAAGTCGCAATTTTTAAAAATTTATCTTTGAAAGTAGAGTATCTTGTGGCGACACATGTATCGTGCACCCAGGAAAAATATTATATTTCCTTGACATAATTTCACAGAAAACAAACTGCACATAACTGCCGCGGTCTGTCTCTTTCCTACATTTTTGTTCGCGATTCTTGAACGTGTTCTCTCGCCCACAATGGAGTTGGCTTGGCCTGCATTCTCTATGGCCGCTCTAATTTATATACCTATATAATATCTGGGCCGGAAGTTTTGAAAAATACGGCGATACCAATGTATAGATTGCCCTCATATTTCATAACTAATAGCCTCCGTGGTTGGATATTTATAATGCAATGAATCTAAAACAGAGAACAAGATTGATATCACATAAACGTGAAACAGCGAACTTTGTTTTGATCAGATTTCTTCAGCGATGTTTGGATCATACTGTCTGGGGTGGATTAACGAAAATGAGATCAATCTAAGATAATCAACTGGATTTCGATACCTTTGCCTTTCACAACTTGAAATAACAATGATCAACACGGGATTTGTGACATGGCAATTTTTGGGTGTATCTTATGTATGTTGAGACCCTTATATCAAATCTAAGAACAGAATTTTTCTATCACCCACAGATATTCGGTAACATCTACTTTTATAAATTACAATACGTAACATCTCATACTGTTGCATTTCTCGGCGTTTATGCGATGACGCACATATGTAATGTTAAGACCTGTCTATTCCTGTTTATTATATGCGAGCTGTATGTTTAGAGAACATATTGAGTTTATTAGTAGAATAATAGCAGCCGAGTCAGTTACGTTTTCTGTGTTGATGAGTACTGAGATGTTCTGAGTACTGTTAATTTTTGTTAAAACGGTATGTTGTTTTTGTTTATTGTGATCGAGACTAGGTTTATGGAATTGGAATTGTGCGAACAGTTTTTGTTATGTGTACGGAGAGCTAACTTTTAAATCCCAAAATCGTACTTTTACTCCCCTTGTGTTGAAAGCATACGAACTTTATTTTGGAATTAAAGTTGGCGACCAAGATAAACTATGGGCCCCTCATATATGTTGTAAGACTTGTGTAACGTTGTTAACAGGTTGGTTAAGAGGCGACAGTCGTAAAATGTGGTACCAATGATTTGGAGAGAACCGAGAGACGGTACTACTGATTGCTACCCAACTAACAATTATCACTCCTATTAGAGTTGCAAAAATGATTATACAATATTCCTTATACAGCATTGTATACTGTAAGAACAGCTATACAAGCGATTTTTGCGATTTTGGCTCAAAAAAGTTGTGCAGCATTGAAACATAACGATCAGCTGTGTCAGTTACTGTTCGTCCATTCTCCTCAAAAAAGTAATGCCCGATGATCCCGAATTGTGACATCGCACACCACACAATCACTCTAGGTAAGTGAAGAAGACTCTCATGAAGTTGCCTTGAGCTACTGTCAGCCCATTACCGAAAATTCTGCTTATTGACAGCGAAAGAGAGGTGAAAGTGGGCCTCGTCGCTGCCGAAAAAAGTTGATAAATCGGGGATTCGTTCAAGCATTTCTTGACAACTGTTGATTTAATCATCAGGCGTCAGCTCTTGAACAACCATGATTTTATAGAGATGAAATGACAGTTCTTCATGCAGAATTATCCTTAAAGAGCGAGCAGACATATCCAAAGCAATCGCATGCAGCGCCTTGGTGACAGTTGAACCGCTACCCTTACAGCTATCACATTTTCGGGTGTTGTGACATATCTGGGTTTTCCAGTTGCCTTAGGTCTTGTAGTGGATCCAGTTTCTTCCAATGTACGAGCCGAACGTCTAATTGTCTTACCGTTAGGGGCCGTAACATTACGCGGAATCTTGAAATGTACGCGAATAGCACCCAGCGTGGCAATGACGGAGTGGCCATTGTCAAAAAACGTACGCACAGCGAAGCAACACGGTCCAGCATCTACAGTGACACCCTGCCCCACTTCCTACTCCCACCTCGGAACAAGCAGTTAGTTTGAAAAGCCGGTTCATTACTTATGCCCCACCCTGTCTACAGGGTGTAATCATTATGGGTAATAGGGGGTCAAAACAAGTCAAAAAGTCCATATGACCCATGGTCCAAAAGTCAATAGATTTTTGTCTAAATGGCTTTATAGTTTACAACTTTAAGTGCTTTATATCGACCACAATCACCACAAAGTTACTAATTTTTATAATCTAATCTAAAACGTTTTTAATTTGGGTAATTAACAAATAAATGGCATTAAGTTTTTCTAAGTTAAGCCAAAATTTGTAGTCAGTAAGTAAATTTCATTAAATTAAATATTTAAAACACACATGACAACAGCGCGTCGGTCTTTCATCACTCTTATCGAACCGTCAATCGACCGCAAACGGTAACAGTGGTTAGTTATCGTTTTGCATAGATGAATTACTTTATCGTTTTGTCGAACAGAGCATCGGGCGTGTTGTTTTGTTTTTGTTTGCGTACGTCGTCGTGTTTATTTACAATGTTCTCGAATCAAGAGTTCGCCGACATGTTGTTAGTTTACGGTGAAGCTCGTCAGAATTCAATACTCTCATTCGTGAAAGGCAGGTTACTTTAGAGTAGGAGGAACAAATTTTAAATATCTTGGAAATCAATGCAGATATCAGCACTCGGGAATTAGGCCGCCGCGTAGGACTATCGCATACCATAGTCCATAGAATCTTACGGGAAAATTTGCTTTATCCCTACCATGTACAACGAATGCCGACCTTGTTACCAGAAGACTATCCGCGCAGACTAACATTCTGTCAGTGGCTTTTGCACAAAAACATTTTTTTTAAATCATTCTAGCGACGGACGAATGTACTTTTACGCGAGACGGGTTATTATATTTCCATAATACTCACACGTGGACCCAAGAAAATCCTCATACCATTCGTGAAGGTCATTGGCAACAACGTTTTAAAATAGATATTTGGGCGGGTATTCTTGACGATCAGGTAATTGGCCCTTTCGAGTTACCTCCAAAGTTGTCAGGAGAAGGATACCTTACCTTTCTATCTAGCAAATAACCTACCAGAACTTTTGGAACAGACCTTAAACAACATGCCATTACAACGGAGAGAAAATTTGTGATTTCGTTATGACGGGGCACCGCCACACATTTTTAGAGGCGTCATTCAGTATTTGAATGAACATTACCCAAATCGCTGGATCGGTCAAAATGCTCATGATCTTCGAAAATGGTCAGCATGATCTCCTTACCTCAATCCGATGGATTTCTGGTATTGGGGAGAACTTAAAGGGATGGTTTATGGGGCTGGTCCAATAACGACTGAAGCACAACTTCGCGAAAAAAAAATTAATGCGGCTGAAATAATAAATGGACAACTTAGAGGACCTAGAGTAAGAACAAAACTGGGTTCGTCGTAATGAAGCTTGTGTGAAAAGTGAAGGACGGCATTTTGAACACCTTTTTTAAATACAAAAAAAAGTGCAGTGTGGGTTTTAAAAAGAAAAACAATGTATGTATCAAAATTGTATTCCCTATTTATAAGTCGATTTTTTTAATACGTTCAATAAACTTTCACACACCAGGTGAAGCGCTGAGACAGTTAGTGGTAAGTCCGTTTTTTTAATTGTTTGCACTTTACGACAACATTATCAAACAATGAAATAATACCTAAGAGCCAAAAATAACAAAACTTCATCTTTATTTACACTGCGTTCCGTCGTAGTTTGCGTCTGGCATTGCGGCGTTGTCAATTTTGTTTTACCTTAAAGTCGCTTTTCTCTAAAAGAATGCCGTTTTGACCCCCATGTTATATGAAGCTTTTTGCTTCTTTTAACCCCCTGTATCACCCATTTGAATAATGATTATCATAACGTTTACACCCTGTATACAATTTTCACGCAAATGAATGCATTCGTAAACTAATTTGATTAACGTAAAAATATGTCAAAAACTGTGAAAAATTTAAAATTATCTATCAGGAAGCATTATATTTTACTCTGCTCCTGCGAAGGCCGCTCGACTTTAACCCGATATCATCTTACTTTGATTTAAAAAAAAACTAGAATATGTTTGTTCTTAAAAGTCCGGCTTGAAGAATCGCGTGTAAGTAATCTTCATAAATAAGATTTAGTCAGATCAACATATATGTGGTATTTTTATATTTATTCAAAACTATCGATACGAGTACAAACAACTGTAATATGCAATAAACGATCGGAAAGTAAGCAAACAACTTCTTGAGTCTGATATATTTAGTCGTGCACTATTAACTTGCTTCTCATACTCATTGTTCCTCTATTAACTGCGCTCTGTTGGGAGGTTATCGGCACTGCCGCTCCAACTGAGTATCTTCAAGGAACACAAAAATGCGACGGAGAAGTACTATTAAGGTTTCCCCCACACGGACGCGATCCAGCGGTAGCGTCAGCGTTAAAATGGCATTTAGCACCATAGCTGCACGCTTACACCACCGCGGTACAGCAGTTTTCTTATCTGCGCAATATTCTCAAACGTTTTTTGAATATGTCGTCTGATGAAGAACTATTATTATTATTGGCCTTAGCAGAAGATGAAAGCCGAACAAGGTAAGTATTTTGATGATAATTATTAGTTAATAATAATTATTTATTGTGTTTAAGGAAAAAGAAGAAATGGATACATAATATCAATAACAAAGAAATATATAGGATGTTACGGGTTTAATTTGAAAACCTTGTAGGAACTGCCGTGACCCTGCAATAATCGTAAACACTAAAAAAGGGTAGACATATTTCTAGTTTAACTACCTGAAGATTTTCTCTATGGTTTATACGTAACTCTCCACCTATTATCTCATTTTGTAGTTGAGGTTCCTTCATCTGAGAATTGTTTACGTCTACCTCAATGTTACATTTTGACAAGTGTTCGGTCCTTTCAGTCCGGGAACAGTCCGCTGTTGTTCCATTGCTCCATTGGTCCTCTCGAACTTTGTGTTCCGTGTCCAAGTTTAAGAGACTTCACTTTGTGGTCGTAGCTCTGTTGAGAAGCACGCATTTTGCGGATCGTTACGCCAAATGAAGTCTAAGCATTCTTCCTTTTTATGTCTCATATAATCCTATGGGATGTGGGAGACGGGAGTCTTCGACGCTTTTACGGCGTTCTAGCCGACACTTTTAGGTCACACTCCAACAGAGGTAAGCAATTCGGCTTGCGTTAAAATGGAACCCGGCGCCATATTGGATTTTTGTTTCAGGCCTTTTTTTCATCTTCTTCCAACTTTTTTTCATCTTCTTCCAACTTTTTAATCTTCTTCCAACTTTTCGTCTTCTTCACCTTACGTTTTCTCCACCAAACTACTGCTGATACCTTCAGATGAAGTCCTGACGACCTTTCCACGCCCTGCCCTGTAATGAGAGTTCCAAGCAGCCCCTGAGGAAGGCAGCTGATTCAGTTGTTGCCAATGTCCACAGACGCCATGTGCTGAAATCCCGTCGAACTGCATCTATATACTTAAGCAGCTAATTTCACTTTATATGAATTATTTATCCTAACTTCACAGCTGGTGTGATCCTGAGGTATGCATACTCCCGGAAACTTGGTAAGTCACTAATGTTCGTTTTCATTTGTTGTTAGGTGATCGATTAACCATTGCTAAGTGAAATTTTGAGCTTACTGTGATCATTTTGAATACTTGAAAATCCTGTCATAGCACCCTTCAGGTAGTTTGTTGCAAACCTTGTCATAGCACCCTTCAGGTAGTTTGTTGCAAACTTTGTAATAGCACCCTTCAGGTGATTTATTAAAAATAGTTAAATAGATTTTGGGCAAGCTCTGGAAATTGGCAATCTTTTTATTTCCCCCAGCGCCCTAATCCTCCAAATCAACAACCACTCCGAATCCCAGAAGTAACATTCATCGTGCAGGGAAGTGCATCTACAACCACCCCCTGGCACGTGGGTAACAAGGGTGTTAGGGAAATAATATTGGTAACTTTAAGAGGTTAATTCTTTGCATTTTTCTAAGCAAAAAAGTTCATTATAACTTATGTCCGAAAATCAATCGTTTTCAAGGAAAGTGAGTCGTAAATAATTAAATTTTCTCAAACATTTGGCAACGCTGCAACGCAACCGCTATACGGGCGCACGACGACCGCAAGTGATTCATCGAATTGTTTACGTTTGTATGATATTTTTGTTGAAAATATGCCTTGAATTATTGAATACTTTTACGCAATTTTTGTGGCTAATGTTTTTTATTTAATAACGCTTTCAGTACAGTACATTTACTTAAAAAAATTACAGAACTTACCGGTACGTGGCGCTACACACCACCAATTCCCACGATTATCAGTCACTTATTTGAAAAACGAAAAAAGAAAAAAAAACAATATCCGTAAATCACATAAAGTTACTCTTAAATGTATTAGTAATCAAACAACACGCGATGATAGATGCAGTGCAGGCGGAGTACGACGTTGCCAGTTGTGTAAGGGATTTTTTTTGTCTTTTTTGTTCGGAAAATTGTATTTAATAAGCAAGAAAATTTTGTTAGAGGCAGTTAATTAATAAATAGATGTATTGATACATTTTACGCATTATATGAATTAAAACTATTAAGGTGCAAAATTAATTTATTTCATGACTAAAAACAAAAAAGTTCAGCATTTTTTTGCTCCGAAACGGTTGATTTTCGGAAATAGGTTATAATGTACTTTCTTGCTTAGAATAATGCAATTAATCACCTCTTAAAGTTACGAATATTATTTCTCTAACACCCTGTATATGGAGGATGGAGGATGAAACCTTAATTTTAATGTGATCGCACACTTTATCCTTTTTCCTGCAATTTTTATAGTCTTCGTGACTTAGATCGTAAAATATTGGGTACTTCTTAACTTGTTCAATAAATTTCTCCGTTGTGGAGATCGTGAAAAACGTGACGATATGCGATACAAACCCCGTCTCTGAACTGAAACGTTGTCAAGGCGATAAACCGCGGGCCATCCCACTGCGCTGGCGTGCTCGGTGTTATTCAGGTACTGTAGCAAGATGTTGTCGATCATGGTTCCAAGAAGGCCGAAATCGACAAGTTAGAGGTACTGGATGTCGAAGGCAGACCAGAGAGCGACAGGATCGTTATTTGAAGCAACTAGCATTTAGAGATGGAGGGCAGTTGCGAACCAGTGATTTGATACAGTCGGAACGGCAATAACAATGAGGACAGTTGATCACCGAATAAGGTCTTTTGGACTGATTTCGTATCGTCCTCATCTTGTACTACCTCTGACCCCACAGCATCGTCGGCGGTGATTGGTATGGAGTAGGGAGATACTTGAATGGAATTTGGAACTGAGTCGTGTTCAGCAATAAGTCTATTTCTATTTGAGCACACATGGTGGCCGTTCTTTTACACCTGATCCAAAAAGAGCCCGTGCTCTTGAGCATTTGACGTCGCTTCGCCTTACGGGGCCTGCTGCTTTAATGTACAAGTCCATGTGGAAGCGTCGGCCTTTTGAAATCAATGTAAGGAATATTGCTGGATTGGTTGCCCTTTTTATAACCCAGAATAGGGAACATTTTACCTACATGAATAAGTAATCGAGTTGTATAAAAACTACACGGTTTCGTTCTCTCAAATACGGCACGCCAAGAAAATCCCCCGTAGCCGGTCTTGTTAGGAAACTTCAAAATTAAGTCTTGAAAAGGCTCCTTAAGACTTCCGCTGCGCCGGATCTTTTTTCTTTTTAAGGGTAAAACAAAACACGTTTGGCGTAAGTGAGTTACAAAGAAGACTTCCTCATTATACGTACTAACATCCGGGAGGTGGCGTAAACAACAGAAGTGCGCTCTCTCTTCAGGCGTTCCTTGTATAGTCTGGGATTCTAGGTCAGATTTTTGCACTAATTTCTCCAGTGAGTATTTTGCTGGTTTAAAAAAAACCACCCAAGTTGTATTTAGTCAATATTTAACGTATTTTACATGAAGGTTACCTAATGCTATACTCTCGCTTTCAAGAAATTACCCAGAGATGAAATGAGATACCCTAATGTCACAGCTGTTTGTCTATAGGGAAAACCCAAGAAGGAGGCCTGTACGAAAAATTAGTCTAATATTTTGTTTTTATTTCAATTTTTAATCGACTAAGGGCCAATTTCATCAACATTAATATTTAACGGTCCCTTGGACCAATGTGAGAATACCTTATCGAAATGCAGTTTGACGGAGGCCTCTGAATATCAGTGATTTCATTGAAATATTGAATAAAATCGTGAAAATTCGACAGTATTATAAAGAAGACCACTTTTTGATTCCAACATGATGCTTTTGTACAGAGAAAACAGGACAACTTTCATGTATTTTGATTTCTGTTATAAATTTACATTTAACAATCGGTTATCCCCAAAGCCAATGGGAATGCGGCAAATAATAGATCGATTTTCTAGCTATTAAATTTTACAGCAGGTTTGGACGTTTGTTAATTCATGGCAATCTCGAATTTGTTAAGTTCAGTATACTGAGTGTTTATATGTTATCGTTATAGCTACATACCTGATGAATAGTGTGGATTTGTCTGTATATGATATTGTCATAATAGTAATAATTTATTAATTTATGGGCTATAGAATTTCTTCAAAGCAATAAAAACATTACGTCCTCTCCATCCTAAAATACAGATAATATGTGTAAGACGTGTCAATCCTTACATCTCCGTGATGCATAATGCAATTACTATGGACAGACAAAAAATTATGAAAAATTTCTCACAAGTAATGTCTATTAACTCCAAAAATCATAAAAACTAATAATGTTTATTGTTTGATTGCCTTTTTGACTGGCGGGGATATCTACCTGTCACTCGCAGGGTTGCCAAGTCTAACAACGATCACGTCCCGAGGTGGATGGTACGAAATGAATCTTTTACATTTGCTGGTTTTGAATTTAAAGTAGGAACACAAACATAGTACTTATGATAGTTGGAGCTGATATCACTTCTTGAAGAATATTTAAAAAGTGTGAGCACCATCATGGTCCGTTGTATCTTCAAATTGCAAATGAAGTATCTGAAAATTCTTGCATACAGTGGACCTTCTTCATATTTTACTATCCTGATTATGCTCATATTTTATTTTAAACACTGAAATCAAAACAAACAACTGCAATTGTATATATATGAATGTTGAAAATGTTTAACAGTTTCGGACCAGTGGTGTTAAAATGTCGTTGAGGAGCTGGAAAGAAGTGAATGTGTTGAAACGCAACACCTAACAAAAATTTGAGTGAAAAGGCTTTTTCATGTAAGGGTTTGGAAGTGCAAGTTTGCAAATGTAGGATAAACTATAAACACACGGTAGGTTATATAATCACATATGGATTACAAAAGTTGCAATAAACATAGAGAAACCTTCAGCTAAACTGAATAAAATGGATTTTACTCAGACATCAAGCATTTTTTAAACATTTTAGCTAAATCTTATATAATTTCATAATATTTAATAAACTGATAACATTTCAATGACGATACTTCACATTTACCAGTGTTTTGTTTTGGATAATTTTGCTATTTGCTGCCAAAAATCTGACGGGGAGATCTTGAGGCTGATTGGGTATATTTGACGGTCTGTTTGGTACTCGTACCCTATTGGTGGAAAATAATGGTTTGTTAGATTGTGAAATCGGCCCTTAGTGTTTTAATTTATTCTAGAATTATCTCTCTCAATGAGAAACTCCTTCTGTCTTGCAAAATCAATTTGTTTCCATCACTGCTGGCTCAAAGTTCAAGCCATTTTTGCTAGGTCTGACTTGAATATTATCTTTCCATCTCAGACGAGGATTACCTAGAAGTTCTTACCAGCTGCTGCTTCCTCCCGGATAAACTTCAACAACCGATTGCTGTTAACTCCTTGAACGTGGCCACCCCATCTCAATCGCTGTGCTTCGATTTATTGTACAATATCACTATCCCCAAACAACCGCCTGATTTCGATTGATCTTTTGCTTAAGTTATATGTATACTAATTCTATTTGTCATTAAAAACACTCATTCAGGAACAACATGTTTGGCTCTTTTCATTATTATTATTAATAAGCTATGGAGGTTATTCGGCATTTAAGTCTTTTAAAACTCAAGTACTATACTGAGTAGAAAAAGTTTTGAAGACCTCGTTTATTTGTCAATGGCATAGAGCAGAGAATAATATTGTAACGTACTTTTCTCAGTAAATCTTACTACTGTAGAATAGAGACTAACCTTGGGGCTAAAAACAAACCTTGAGCATCTGTATTCCTTTACAAATTATTCATAAAGCAGTATCAGGTCGTGCTGAAACTGACTTTTCAGAAACAGTGAAGCTTAAAGATTAAATTTGCCTATAAATCCCTCGTGTTCTTTTGATCATGTTACCTTATTAAAACAGAACAATGTCAACTAAAGCGTCCACAAACGAACTGCACGCCGACTCTCAAAACGTTTTATCCGAGATTGGTAATCAAATCCTGTGCGCATAGAATACATCAGAGGGAGATAAGTGGCTGCATTAAGGGCGAATGAGCAGAAAATGTGGCTGAGCACCTTTATGCCAAGCAGCAAAAATGAAATCGTACAGAGCCATTCCACTGATGGTAATTAACTGACAGAAACGTAGAAAGGATGCCCGTTATCCTGGCTTTTATAGAGCTTTAAAACAGTTGCATACAGCTGCAAATAAACGAAATAGAAATGATGTTCCAAAGGTACTTATTTTTTGTCCGAGTTTTTATTGCTCAACACATCAATCATCATCCAACGCTGGTGAGGCTGTAGAACTGTCATTTTTGTTTGTCCATAAGCCACCATAAAAAAGACGGTTAAACGCAAAAATGCATCTCTCAGAGAGGTATTGCAGAAGGGGAGCTGACGTTTCTTTCATTCGTGGAATATCCGTAGGAAAACCATATTTAAAATAAAATCTAGAGAAACAAAAGCCTGAGAATAGAGATTTAAAAATATATACTAAGGGCCGATTTCACCAACATTATTATTATGGACCAATAGAAAAATACCGTATCGAAATGCAATTTGACGGAAGCTGTCAAAGGTCTCAGAATATCAGTGATTTCTATTAAAATGTTGAATAAAATCGTGAAAATTCGACATGAATTATAAACAAGACCACTTTTTGATTTCAAGATGATGCTTTTGTACAGAGAAAACAGGACAACTTTCATGTACTTTGATTTATGTTATAGGTGTACATTTGACCATCCGTTATCCCCTCAGCGAATGGGAATGGGAGAAATAATAGGTCGATTTTCTAGCTGTCAAATTTAGCAGCAGGTTTGGTCGTTTGTTAATTCATGGCAATCTCGAAATTTGTTTAGTTCAATATACTGTGTGTATATGTGATCATTATAGCTACACATACCTGTTGAATTGTGCGGATTTGCAAGAAAATAGAATATAAAATGTATTCCAACCAATTCCTCATCTCTCTTTACATCATAATAGTAATCATTTGTTATAAATTCATGGGTTAATGAATATCTTCAAAGCAATCAAAACAGTATGTCGTCCCCATCCTAAAACACCGATATGTGTAAAACATGTTAATCCCTACATCTCCGAGGTGCATAATGCAATTGCTGTGTAGACGTAGACCTAAAATTATTAGTAATTACTGAAAAATAATGTCGGGCTCATGCACGACTTAACGTAACCGAATTTAAGGATCAGTTGTTTCTAAACCAGTGTCCTCCGCCAGATGGTAACTAGCTAGTGATTTCCAGAGGTGGTCAAACGTTTTGGTGACGTCACAGCCATTTTTTGACATGATTCGGGGGGTTTCGGAACTCGTCTTACCCTTGGATAGCCCTTTCGATACTGTTCTATGCTCGGATTGAAGTAATTATAATAATTCTGTGATGTCTCGTGTTCCACGACGATTTACGGTCAAAGCCAGGCGTTGAATCATCTGTTGTTTTTGTTTGAGTTGTTGACGAATTTGCGGTAGAGATTTGTTTTGGTGTTCATCTTCCGGTGTGTTTTTCTGCCTTGGACTTATTTGTTGTGCGATTAATTGAGGATGGCCATGCCTAGAGCAAAAAAACGAGAGCCGCGCTGGTATCAACTCCTGACCGTGGTGAAGAGGTACCTGTAGAAGGCACCTGAACGCAATCTGACATCGCCAGAGGAGCGCGTAATGATGGCGTCGTGCACACGTTAAATCTGCACGAACCCCTAAATACGTGGTTATGTTGAACCGATGGTGCGACTGATTATACACTGAAATTAAAACAAAAAACTGCAACTGCAATTGTATGTATGACCAGTGGGGTTAAAATATCGTTGAGGAACTGGA
Source organism: Acanthoscelides obtectus (assembly GCA_963669975.1). NCBI lineage: Eukaryota > Metazoa > Arthropoda > Insecta > Coleoptera > Chrysomelidae > Acanthoscelides > Acanthoscelides obtectus. The sequence goes on from CAVLJG010003467.1 coordinate 137,064, forward strand.
AAGAAGTGTATGAATGTGTTGAAATGCAACACCTAACAAAAATGTGAGTGAAAAGGCTTTTTCATGTAAGGGTTTGGAAGTGCAAGTTTGCAAATATAGGATAAACTATAAGCACACAGTAGGTGATACAATCACATATGGATTACAAAAGTTGCAGTAAACATGGAAAAACCTTCAGCTAATCTGAAAAAATACATTTTACTCAGACATCAAGCATTTTTAAAAATTTTGGTTCAGTTTTACATAATTTCATAATATTTAATAAACTGAAAAGATTTCACTGGCAAGCTGTCACTTCATATTTTACAGTGTTTTGTTTTGAATACTTTGATGCTATTTGCTGCCAAAAATTTGACGGAGAGATCTTGAGGCTGATTGGGTATATTTAATGGACTGTTTGGTACTCGTACCCTATTGGTGCAGAATAATGGTTTGTTAAATTGTGAAATCCACCCTAAGTGACATATAAAATGCAACACCCAGAATTATGTATTGAATTTTGATACTAACTTGTAAAGATATTTGCTATCATGGAACTATACGCTGATAAAATGTTGAAGGCATTCTGAGCCGTACTTTTTTTGTGAAGGTAAAATATCGACCGATTTTTTATAGGTAGACGGAGAAGACGTGGTGAAAGATTCCATCGAAAATCGTTTTACAACCACATCTGCTTCCTTTAGGAAACATTGCAAGATCCACTTTTTCTGCTGGAAATGCACTACCTCATGTCACACGTGTTAGTTTAGACTTTTTAGAAGCGTCTGCAGTAAATCTACGCCTCTCATGTGCCCGACTGTCTTAGTGTGTATTCATATGTATGATTGATTGTAGCATAGAACTATGAATACTCCATAAAATTAACTTTTAGCCTTATTTTTGATTTCAGCTCTTTTTCGGCAAGTATAGAAATATTTAAATTATTTTGAAAAATTGTGTGTTATCGGTAAAAATACCGAAAAATCCGGTTCAAGTCCATGCATCGACAATCTGAAATTTGCAATATGAATTTATATTCTAAATTCTATGCATATCCGTTCATATTCGTCAATATTTCATTTGAAGCTTTTATTTGTAATAAGATTTTAGCAAAATGTAAGATAGTAAAGGCAACACCGCACCCTGCAGCCCAGTTGACAAGAACGATAAGCTGTCAAGATTAGGGATGTTTAGATCCACGAAAAGTATCGTTGTGTATCGATTCTTATCGTTCTAGGAAGTATCGATACTGAATTATGAACTATATTGGAATAAAATTATCGATATCCAGCGGAACGAAACAAAGAAGAAAAGTAATTAGTCACTCTTTCTGACACAGTCCGGATCGAAAGATGATACTCGTGAAATGTATCGAACATCCCTACTGTCAAGATATATAACCCGAGGTACCGACGCAGTTATTTTGGGGCGTCACGGAAGTAATTTTAAATTTTCATTAGCATTTTTGCAAGTGTTGTGCAACGATTTTGGGAAATTCCACGAATATTCTTAAAAGCATAGTAGAGTATATTTCAACAGTTGGCGGAGCTTACTCCACTGGGACCAGGGGGGTGAAACGGGATATTAATGCACAATCTGGCAACCATGTCGCACCCTCACCAAATGGCCGCTGACAACCATACAAGTCACCGTGTTGTCATTGAATAGCATGGAATTAAACGTTTTTCAGTGTATATGTTTTGTGACTGGGACCAAGGGTTGACAGATCCCACACATGTGTCACTCGATGAGTCTTGAAATGCAATAATCAGCTGTATTCAAATGATGTCTAATATAAATATAACCTAGAATGTGTACTCGTGAAAAAAGAAAAAAATATGGCAAATTTGTAGTTTTTTTACAGGTTTTAGGTTTGCTGGTTGCTTTAAGGCATATATTTGGGAATTTCTTAATCGCTGTGAATGTAGTGTGGATGTTTGTTCAGTTCCTGAACAACGAAAAATATTCAACTTTATGGATGTATGGATATCAAAAGACCTGAATGGTTTTGTGGAAATATCAATCTAAGGTACCATAATGGTTCTGATGAACGGCAAGTAAATGAATGAATGTTTGGAAACGAGCAATATCTTTTGGTAGAGCCTGTCATCAAGTAGGTGTTTAATGGCTAACTTCAAGAGGTTTATAGGAAAAAAAAACGGGAGTTGATGTTAAATCAGTAAAATTGCATATCGATTGAAGAAAATAATATAAACATGAATAAAAAATCAACAATAGTAATTAAAACATGAATTCAATTTAAAAATCAAACATTTATTTAAATTATGACTGAATTATATGTAATTTCTGAATATTCAATAAGCTGGTGATGTTTCTATGACAAGATGTCATCTCATACTTTGACAGTATTTTGTTTTCAACATTTCATAGCTATTGGTTGCTAAAATTTGTTTATTGGAACTAAGTTCATTTGTTGTATTTAACGGACTGTTACCCTATAGGTGGAGAATAACGGACTGTTGATTTGACATCCTTGGTGAAACCCTCCCTAAGTGTGTTTAGTGATAGGAAAACGATATAAGACAAAATTCAACAAAGCTCTAGTATCTCTTAACCATCATGTATGTTGTGAAGTCCCTTGTGCAAATAATTATTAATCATATCCATAAGTTGATGAATATATTGTAGTCTGGCTTTTTATACCTAGGCTAGGCACCACAAGGAGTAATTTAGAAATTAATTTCAGGAAATCGTCCTATCAAATATGACAAACTACTTTGCTAATTATGAACTATGCACGCTACGCAATTAAAATGCACTAACTTCCAATTGGCATGTCAAACTGGCTCATCACGCACTGTTACAGGGCTTTACCAAAGGTTAACCAGATGGAAATCTTATATCACGCTTTGGAGGAGAGTCACAAAGAGTATGCAATCTAGCATGGGGATGAGCTTCGAAAACTCACATCCTCCTCGTTGAACTACTCCAAAAAAAGAATGTTTAAATTAACGTGTTCTAAAGAGACAAGATTTTCCTCAGCGAAATAAACAACTTAGACATTCGACAGATGTTCTGTTTTAAAGTTATCACTAAATCCCACTTACTCTAATCATATTAGACGAAAATACCCCTGGTTTGCGAAATATTTGTAGAGTCTGGTTTTATTGATAAAAGCTGTTCAAGGGGGTATTTAAAACATGGACCAATTTTTGTGGGAAAATGTTTTATTCGACAACAAATAATGAGAAAACGCGTTTTTTGGGATTCAATCGAAAGTTTTGGCAGGAACAAAAAACTATTCAAATAAGATTTTACAACTTATTTCACGCAGCTCCTTAAAAATTTTCAAATCCTAAGGTTGTTTATTTCGTAATAATCACAACAAAATTGGAGTCGATTGATGTAGTAGTTTTTGAGAACTAATTGCTTATCCCAAAAGTCCTGTCACTACTAGTTTATTGATCAATATGCAGCGTTCGTTCAAAATACACAGCTTATCTTGCCGACATCAATCACAAGCCATTCCAAAAGATAATTGTTATTTTAATGAGAACAACGAAGGGTTAGGCTTTTTATGGTCTAAATGTATACACAAGAGTATGACGAAATCTTGGAAATAAAATTGTTTTCTTCGCAACAAAAGTCTATGGACATATCCTTTTTGTTTCAAAATGTGTATAATAACGTATGTTTTTCGAATATCGTAGCGTATCCGTTCATTTACTCACAAATACGAAATGTTTGAACCTGTTTAGAGGAAAAAACGTAACCCTTCGTTTTTCCCATGAAAATAACAATTATCTTTCGGAACGGTTTGAAATTTATATCGGCAAGGTAAACTAGAATATTTTGCTATAAAATGCCATTTAAACGAACTCTGTATATTGCTCAACTAGTAGTGATGGGCGGACGGCAGGTGTTTGGGATAAACAATTAGAAATTCTCAAAAACTACTAGATTAATCGACTCCAATTTTGTTGTGGCTACTTACAAGGATGAAGCCTACGGATTATAAGAACTTCAAGTAGCTGCGTGAAATTATCGTCGCGTTAGCATCAAGTGCCAAAACCTGCATTTTTACTATTAGTCGGATCGTTTTACGTGTAGGTCTCACAAAACCTACAAATTTGAAGAGTTATTTGGTTCCTAACAACACTCACGATTTAATCCCAAAAAACACGTTTTCTGGTTCTTTGTTGTCGAATAAAAAGTTTTCCCACAAAAAATGGTGAACCCATTTTATGCGTCCATGTTTTAAATACCCCCTTGAACAACTTGCATCAATAAATGCATACTTTACAATTATTTCGGAGAAATTTGCTAATATGATTAGACTAACTGTAATAAACAGAACTTTATGCTACCAATATACTTTTACCCACGACAAAAATATCATGTATCATTTTTCCCAAAGTGCGCTGGACAGCGTTCATATCCTCATCTTGCTCCCAAGCTGTACAATATTTTTTCTTTCAAATGTACGATATATCAACAACTTGGCGCCATTCAAAACAGCATTAACCCTTAACTACCGTAGTGCAGAAAGTGTAACGTCATTAACGTAGCGCGGTCTCAGTGACCGCACATTACTAACAATCTCAATTACAAAAAATAAAATATTTTGCGTGTTGTAAATATTCAGGCAAAATAGAGTGAGGCCTGAAGAAGCACATAACATGTAATTTTTGCCATACTTCATTTAGAAAAATAAAAACATCAAACATCATTCATTTCGACATATTTTTTCACAAATTTCTTATTTTAGTTAGCTATAAAACAAAACACAATATTCTATGCGGAATCAGTAACAGATTCTAAAATATGAATAAACTGTCCATTGAGACATAACCTAGTTTGAGTGATAACTTAAAAGGATTAAAAAAATACAAAGGGTGAAGAAGTCAAAGATTGTGTTTAAAATTACAAATTGTTGACTAATGCTCCAAACAAGTAGGCATATGGCACATTTCACATAAATAAAAAAATTTTCTTTCAGTTCTTACTGGACAAGTGTGACATGTTTTTCTTTTTTTATAATTTTTCCTCCGTAACATCCTCTTCAGCACGGTTAGGGAATTCTACGAATTGTAGTCCGAATGTCACGCCTTAGTTTTGTATTTTCTGCAAGCCTAATAAGATGGGATCTTACCAATTGATCAGCAAGAATTTTTAGAAAGTCTGCTTTTTCGATCTTTGTGCTATTTTTGAACGACTGATGAAGACCATGTGCATTTATACCACAAATATCAAGTAACTACGGCCAGGTCGCATTCTAGTTGGTGTCTTTTTTTTATATTAAGCTGCATCAGCCAACTGGCTATTAGCAGCGGTATTGGTCTCATATTACAGTTGATGAGGCATGTTACAGTTATGTAAGAAATCGATTAGATTTTGGATGTTACAGTTTGTTCCAAAGATATGTTTTAGATTTTTACCACTTAAATTAGATTGTTGTCTTTGATGCTCGTAGACTTGGCACTCCACTAGTATATGTTTCACTGTTAACCTGGTTTCACACAAAGCACACACTGGTTCAGGTTGCTGGGTGATGAGGTAACTATGGGTTATCCTGGTGTGGCCTAAGCGAAGTCGTGTTACGGCTTCTGTCTTCTGTGACTGTCTGCCATTCTCCGAATTTTGATTTCAGCTCACGCAGCTTAGAAGGCTTTTCCCACACACTATTCCATTGGTCTGTCATGTCTTGTTTTATATAATGTTTTAGGTCTGAGTGTAAAGAATATCCACTTTCCAGTTTTTGAATTATGCGACGTTTATCGAGCTGAGACGGTGCACCATGACGACCCTATTTAGCACATTATGCTCTTTGAGTAGCAACAACACTTCTCGAACTTTGATAGAATATTTAGACGATTTCCAAACAGCCTTACTGAACTCAAAATAACTCAGCTCTCAGAAAATAGACAACTAAGATGGCGGCAGTATGCTGTCAAAATCCTATCATCCCTATTGGGAAACCCTGTAGTATAATTCCGAGTCATTCTTGAGGATCTGTGCTGCCAAAAACAATCCACAAAGTTGACAGGAAATCACACTGGCTATACATCTTAATAGATGTAGTAACATAGACGCCGTAGACCGGTCACTGTGACCGCTCTGTAACTTTTGTCGTTTTTCTATTGTAAACCGATAAAAGTGCCGACTTCAACTTTTAGCGACAAACTGAACACGTAGTCACTTGAAGGTAGCAAGGATATTGCCTAATTATATTAAAGTAGGGGTAAGATATATAGAAATAAATATGTGCTGCGGTCTCAGTGACCGCACTCCGGCGGTTAAGGGTTAAAGCAATTCATTTCGAACCAACCACGGTAAACAATGGAGAATTCAATTAATTAGTGATCATGTAGTGTAATTATGTAATGTAGTATGTGTGTTGTTATGTTCATATTGCTTTTATGTATATGTGATGCCCTTCATAATTATAAATGTTTTTATTATATTTAGTAAATTTTAGCTTTTAATTGCGCTTCTTTTTCATGCCGAAATAAGTATTATAATTATCGGTACTACGCTGTATTCAATCATTTATTTTCGCTTTCCAACTAACTTGTTTTGAATAAAGCCTATTGATTGATTGAAGTATTTCTTCACTTGTTCATAAAATGTCTGACAACCTTTGTGTATCATCTAGTTGATTGTCTATTTATATTTCAATTAGTATTGTAAGCATACACAATACCTTAGACACTTTTCTGCATGTCCGATACCCTGTAAAAGGTTCACTTGGCACTTGGAATGCTGAGAAAGACACAAGGGTATTCGTGAATACAAGGGCACAATGGGCATAGCCCCTCTTAGTTCATTAGATTATTGTGCTAACAGATGAAAGGTCGAAGTATCTGTGTGTTGTGATTTTGTGAATAGTGTCCATATCAAATTCAGGTCAAGGTTCGATCAGTGAGGGTTTTCACTGAGTATCTTTTATTGTTTTGTGGTACTGCATGTCATGCACCTATAGTTTCTAACCATGGTAGTACCCTTAAAATCACGATAATAATTGTCATAAGTCAAAAACAGTCGGATGAGATACGTTTATTAACAGTCAAGATAAAGTTAGACGTAACTTGACGCCTCCAGATGCTGGAGGCTGTTATGAGACTAGCAGAGTTGGGTTGCCAGGGGGTAATTACTGCTTGGATTCCTCTGTCAGGAAAAATGTCGTTGAGTTTTGGATAGTGTCGCAACGAACTTTGGCCAACGTGGTATCCTAGGTCTGTGTGACCGCCTAGCTTTCTGCCGTGGCAATCGCTCGAGTCGGGAAGTATCTCATGGCAAAGGATTGTTACTTTGAAGTTGTAATGTTGCTCAGCTATCTCTGAATCAGAGGTAACGTCGAAGCTTTCGGACATTGACACGGCAACGTGATATCATGATTCTGGACTGCTTCTCGTAACAATGGAAAACTTGGCATATCTGTCTAAGCATGAGATTATCAAGGTATTCATATCGGTCGTGACTTCTGTGCGGTGGGAAGCTACCGTTCCCCTGTTTATGGATATGAGTGTGACTTCCATGAGATGGGCTGCTGCCGTTTCCCCTTGCAATGTATTGTAATTTCTGATAATATAATTAAGAAATATCATGGCCATTTTATATTGCTTTATGATCAGTATCAAGACAACTAATTAACATAATGAATAGACAGTAAACATGTGCGTGTGATAAGTGAAGAAGCCAAGAAAAGACAACTTCCCTGTCGTTACCCCACCAAGTTGTTTATTTACTACCCTGTAAGGTGGGATTGCTGTTCTCTCATGTTTATCATTCTATCATCTTATCCTATAGAATCTATTATTTGGCTTGCCGACTAGCCTGAGAGCACTAATAACCTGAATACTTGCTGGACTCCCCAAATGATATATGCTGAATCTGCATCATCTATCAGAATTATACGAATTACATTGCTTAATGGCGTGTCTCTGCCACTTCCAGACGACGATTTGGGTCTCCTCGAGGCCTGGTTTCTGTTTCAACTGAAACAGTTATCCTTCCATACACTTACCAATGCATTGTTATTATCAAACTATTATTATATACTGTTTTAAACATATTTTAAAGAAAGCTTCAAATATTAGATTTGTTTAATGGGTTTCCAGAAATGAACCACCTGGCTACTGACTAATAATGACAAATGCCGAATTTCACCAATTGGTGAACACTTTATGACCTAAATTCTTGATAGACACGTAATCATAAATTCTGGATCTGCACCATTAGTTGGAACTACACGATATACAGGGTGGCCCAACGAAAAAGTCCCACCCCTATTTGTAAGTCTCCTGGTATATTTTGGGCAAAACGCTCGGACATGTCAATTTTGATTTCTAAGGTGTCGTCTTTTCATTTATAGCCGTACAATACTGGAACACCAAAATTAGAGATCCGAAAAGTTATTACTTAAAAATACTTCGAAATTGTAAAAGGCTTTCCTGACAAGGTACGCTTTAATTCTATTCCTAAATGAGACGGTGCCAGACATTCTGAGTGCCGCAGGAAGAACATTATAGAAGTTTCTAGTTCTTTGTAGAGGGTGTTTAGGAATATCTAACTTATGCATGTTACATGTGTTGTAACTTCGTACATCACTGTGCGTCTTGTAGAGATCTAAATTGTGGTGTATAACATAAGCAGATAAATATATAGAGAGATGGAAGAGTCAGGATCCCTAGGTTGATGAATGCCTCCCTACATGGCTGCATATAACTCAGACCTGCGATGACTCTGATGCAGCGCCTTTGTAGTGCAAATACCTTAGGTATATGCACAGAGTGACCCCAGTTCAAATGTGCATATGACATTCTTGAGTGGAACTATCCATAATATGTGGTTAGCAATCACCAGAAACACAGCTTTTCAGACTCCTAATTAAATAAATGGTCTTGGATAGTTCCCTAAGAATACTCTCACATGTTCCTACCAAGTCATGTGTTGTGTAACAACACTGACACCCAAAAATGTACTGTATCTACGGTATTGATGTTATGGTGACACAAACTTATTACCATGGACTGTGTCTGTGAAGCATTAAGTGTCAGTTTATTTGCTAAAAACCAATTTTCTAAATTTATTGTATAATTAATATTCGCAGAGAGAAGTAGATCAATTGATTTACTGCTACAGAGCATTGTTGCATCATCGGCAAACAGTATAAGGTTATTGTTTGTATTACAATTAGAAATGACATTTATGTATATTAAGAATAAAGTGGCTCCAGCACAGAACCCTGTGGGACGTCACATGAAACTTTACTGGAGGTAGTGTTGTTGAAGGTTACAAGCTGCTGTCTGTTGCTCAAATAAGAGCCTAATGCTATTACTATGGAACTTGTAATGCGACAATTCTTGTAGAAGAATGTCATGTTGGACACAATCGAAAGCCTTAGTAAGATCAAAAAAATTAGCTAAGCAATGAGCACCATTTCCAAAAGCTGTACTTATTTTCTCAATGAAGCTATCAATAGCTAGAGAAGTAGACTTGCCTGATCTGAAATCGAAGTGACAGTCCGTAAATAGGCTGTTTCTTTCAAAATAGTCAATCAACTGATCTTTCAAAAGAATCTCAAATATTTTAGCAGGTAGGGGTATAAGTGAAATAGGTCTATAATTTGAATGATCATTATTATCGCATTTTCAAAGAGGGGGATAACTTTCGACAGTTTGAAATACACCAATTGAATAATTTTGTTAATGGTATAATAATGAGATTTTGAATAGTTGTAATAATTTTCGCATTGAAACCGAAAACATCAAAACTTTTAGATTCATTTAATTTATCTACGGCTGCCCTGACTTGATTGTAAGTAACCTCTTAAAAACCAAAACCTTCTGTCTGAGCTCCCTCATGCCAATAGCTCGTATGAGTTGAAGCTGAAGATGGAATTTGGTCTACTAGATTATTTGCAATGTTAGTAAGTTAAAGATTAAATTCAGATGCGCTAAGCGTCGTGCTTGTGTATTGGCTTTTCATTGGTTTGTCGTTTTTGATAACATTCCCTACTGCTTGTTGTCTATTTTTAGAATTTTTAATATTTGCATTTATATTTAGCTTGTTTTTTGGCTTGATTTATCGTACATCTATAGTCATACTTGTACAAGTTGAGAAACTCTTTATTAACAATTTGGGAATGAGATTTGTAAAGTTCTGACAGAAATTGGTATTGCTCTTTAATGCGCTGAAGATTTGATTGAGTTGAACCAAGATGAATTAAAAGTAAGACTGTTTTTGAGAGTTTTTGATTTCACTGAAATATTTCTGTCAATTCCATCAACCAGGATTGTGACGAATTTTTTCACTATACATTCATCACGATTCTCGATAAAGTCCCAATTTATGTGCTCAATACTTCCCACTTCAGTTGGCCCACTTCAAGATTTGTACCAAAATATGCCTTTATAAACTAAACATGACGAAACTATTGCCACCAACACAAACTTCGAATCGGGCCTCATCACTCCATTGTATTGCACACCATTGTTGAGTTGTCCTTTGTCTATGTTCTTTAGCCCATCTAAGCCGATTTTTCTTTTGCAGTGGAGTTAATAGTGGCTTTTCTTTGGCCTATAAACAAGTTGTGCAACTTTAGGGTTTTTACTTCACCTTATTTTATAAGAAAACTTACCTTGAAAGTGCGAAATCCCAGTTTGTGGGCCTCTGTATGAGTTGTCGACCTCGAAATTCTCCTTCCAACAGCATCACTCCACAGAGCACTTAATTGTAAATAATTGGCACGCCTGTTTTTCACGATTATTCTTCTTAATGCTCTTCGGTCGGCATTTGTGATATTACTTTTTTTCACATATCGTGGCTTAATATTAACTGAACCAGTTACGTTATATCTTCTAACAATATTTCTGACACTGTACCGCGATAAGTGTAACAAAGTTGCAATTTCTGAGTTTGATTTCCCAGAATTAAAAAAATTAATTATCAGTAACCGAATTTTCTCACTAATAACCTTTCCTCTACCCATTTTGAACACCTTAACTACCCAAAACTATTTTAAACGTATTCTGACAGCTGTGATTAATAAAAGCAATTGTCATGGATTTATTTTTCACAGCTACCTATGCGTTATAGACTTAATTTGCATTAAAATAAAAATAGGTTGATATGCTGAAATTGCAACATGTGTTATTTTTATGCTGCAAATTTGATTAGGTAGTGATAAAGTTGGTGTTTTCTACTATATAATATCAAAATATTCATTGTTAATATTTTAAAAATATAACACCCTGATACATTTTTATTATTTGTGTTTGATAAGAAAAAAACTAAGATTTCAATAGTTGGGCCAACTGAAGTGGGAAGGGGCTCGTATAGATTGAAAAGACCAATATCTGTAATTGGACGATCATTAAAATCTTTAGATGTTGATGGATACGGCTTATATTCTATGGAGAAGTCAATTGCTAAATGATCTGAAAAATAGGTGTCAAAAGCGGTAAAAGATCTTTTAATTTCTGGGCAATTCGTAAATATATTGTCGAGACAGTTAGCCTTACGAGTTTCCATAGCTATCAAACAAGTTGTGTAATGCTTGATGTTGACTTGTATTGAATTTAACGTTGGAGTCACCAGTTACTATAAGTAATTTATTGTTATTAATCTTATGTAGAAGCATCGATAACTTCAACAGGAAAGAATTAAAATTACCATTAGGGGATCTATAAAGCGAAACCAGTTGTACATCACCAATAATAACACCAGCTAGTTCGAAGTTTACTTCTTCAGATAGACTCAACATATACATGGGAAGGGATTCAGCAGCAAATTAATCATAAATATAAGTTACCACACCATCTCTGATCTTAATTTTCCTACAAAAACTAGAAACAGCTCTATAACCACTAATGTGCAGACAGCTCAATTCATCCGACTTCAACCAATGTTCATTTTAAGCACAAAACGCCGTACCTGTTATTCAAACAAAGCTATTCAAGTTGGGCCAATCTTATTGTACATGCCTTGGATATTATGGTGTAATAAACGAATACCATAATCTTTAAAGCCTAATTCATTTAACATATTTTTTATTACAATATTAGGTCGGGGAGTACAACTACCCTTATTGTCATTGTCATTGTTTGGTCAAAAAAAGTATTAGGCAATGCTAAGTGTATTTTATGTACGCTATTTCGAATTGAAAATTCTTCAGTACTACTTCATTTGTTAAGAAAACGTAGGGTGTTGTTGATCTCAGTATCCGTTTTTTATTTAAATTATGGACCAGATTTACAAATTTCTCAATGCATCTGCGAGCTGAGCACCGAATGTTCATATCCCCTACGAAACTAATCGATACGTTTGGATTAATGTGTTTGTATCTTAGTATTGGGCAACGAATATATGCTACAATCACCCTATCTTTGAAGTCAGAATTACATAAAATAAACAGGTTTGTAGTTATTCCTAATTGTAATGCATTTCTAAGAAAATTGTAAAGCTTGTACCTATCTTCAATCTTGTGAAGCTATAGTTGTAGTCACCGTGCTTGGCGTGTCAAAGTAAGTCTACCAGTATCCCTTTATATCTCTCCATCCTAATACATATGCATGCAATCTTCCCCTGTGTCAGAATCACAACTTGCTTGACATCGGCATGCAATTTCAGTTGTCCTGTTATCAATCTTCAATATGAAATTGTACAAAGCCCGGAAATACGATCAGTGGAGAAGGTCGATGGCTCGTGCTAAATTTATTAGTGTATTTCCACGAAAAAAAACTTACAAAATGTCACTTTTTAAGACCAGTTTCATACCCGTGCGAATCGATGGAAAACTCCTCAACGCAAGCCAAGCGAATCCGCCTATCCACATGTTTAAATTTATGAGGGTTTGCTAAGGTTTGTCAGGTATGTGAATGCGCCTTGAGAACACTACCTGCATACTAGATAGACTCGTTACGATAAATGCCGAAACTGCACCATTAGTCAGAATTACACGAATTACATTGCTGAATTGGCATGTCTCCGCCACTCTAAGACGTCGTTTTGATCCTCAGCGAGGTCTGGCTTCTTTCCAACTGGCTCGATACACTGTCGCCCTCCCACCCCTCAGGCAGTTATTCTTCCCTCTAGAGCCCGTGCAATGCTCTCGATATACGACGTCATTAATAACCAATTAGAACAATTGAATTCGAGAGCCGGCTCAATATTATTGGTCGTTAAATCATCTCTAGATGGTTGTATTGAGATTAAGCGGCATGCCGTTTGTATTGGAAGCACAATGCTTGGCCAGTACTGCCTCCTATTTAAGGTCAGTTAAATGTAAACAAGGGAACGCCATCAGGCTAGATTGTATGCTATAAAGCATTAATGTGTTGCTTTAGTTCAAATTGCGTCAACACTGTTTAGCCTAAATGTTTTTATGGAAAGTTTATATCTTTAAACATATATCTCAGCTTCGTCTGCTGCGTATGACGAGATGTGTTCGTGTCTAGTCATATCCTCAGGGATATGCAAGGGTATCACGTAAAACATCGATACAAGGTCATTAAAAATCGGTACAATGTCAACTTGTGTACTAGGCCCATTTCACGCCTACTCTCTGTGAGCGCCACCTATGGAAGAATGGCACAACGACCGTCATTCCGGTATTGGTATAGAACATATCGCTTAGGCCATAGAAGCTATGAATGGCCCCCACTAGTCCCATCTCTGAAGCAAATGTTTCATCCCATCGGGGCCTAACCGTATAGCTCCAGTTGTTATGCCGTTTTTATCTAGGAATTATCCTGGAATGCAAACTTAACTGGAGAGAGCATGTTGAATACAGGTTAGCAAGGCCTACAATTCAATGTGGGCTTGCCGAAGTGTTGTCGATGTAAGTTGGGGCTTGAACCCAAAGTGGCACACTGGCTCTACACGACGTCAGTACGTCCATCTCTCTTGTACGGCTCCCTGGTTTGGTGGCCTTGCACTGGAACGGAGGCAACTAAGGCCAAACTCGATAAAATTCAGCGTTTGGCCTGTATCAGTATCACAAGCGCAGTGTGAACAACGCCATTGAGTGCAACGGAAGCTCTGCTGGATCTCCCACCGTTGATCTAGTGATCCGCGGTGAAGCGAGAGTAGCCGCACATCGACTGTGGAGTCAGGGCAGCTGGGCCTTCTTGAATCCTGCTAAGGGCCACACTGCCATCTTAATCGAACTGCAAATGAAGGATCCTGTCCTTCTGAGCAGGGGTGATCTGATCACCCGTAAATATGGCTTCAACCGCAAGTTTAATGTGGAGCATCCAACGAGGATGGAGTGGGACGCCGATAGCCGGAAGGCCTCCGGAGTGAGTGGACAGTTCTGGTACACGGACGGCTCGGTCACCCAAGAGGGCTCTGGCGAAAAAGTATCTGGGCCTAGGGCTAAGCTATCTCTGCCTCTTGGTGGATACACCACTATTTGATCGGAAATCTCTACGATTCTGGCTTGTGTATCCCGCATTTTGGAGAGGGGAGGATCTAGGAGAAGAATAACAATCTTATCCGATAGCCAGGCTGCAATGAAGGCACTAAGACCATGTAAGATTACTTCGAGCCATGCATTGCAATGTATGGAGGCTCTGGATTATCTAGCAGTGAGGCATCCGGTATCGTTAGTTTGGGAACCGAGGCACGCTGGGATAAGGGGCAGTGATACGGCGGACGCTCTGGCGAATACAGGTTCAGCCAACAAGCTCGATAGCCCTGAGCCAGCTTTAGGGGTACCCTCTCAGAAATGGAGAAGCATCTCCCCAGACATTTCCGTCATTCACGCTAGGGATGGACGTTTTTGCTTATCTTTGGATAGAGCCAACCTAAGGTTGCTGGTGGGACTGCTGGCTGACCATAACACGTTGAGGCGCCACCTGCACGTAATGGGGGTGGCTGAGGATCCCTTGTGTGAGGGCTGCGGGGTACGTCCTGTGTCGCTGTGACGCTCTGAGCTACTTCAGGCAGACTATACTGGGGTCCATCACTTTGGGTCAACGGGACGTTAAGTAGCTTGGACTCAAGGCCATACTCAACTTTGCTAGAATGGCGAGGCTTGAGGTCTAAGAAAAGTAGAGATTCACAAGGGCCCATTTAAGTGGCCTATGTGCCAGCTGCTTATGATGGCCGGTATGGTTCTAATTTAATGATTCATTCAGTCATGCCTTTTAGAGAACACACACACAGGTACTACAAGTGAACATGAAGTGAACGACAGCCAGTTCAAAGGCGACAAGCTGTTGCTAATTATGCGGTCTTGCTCAATGTATTTCAGTTCTTTATTGATAGAGTTCTATAAAGACTGTATAGACCGGTAGGTCAGTCATTTTTTGGGACCGATTGAAGAAGGGCTAACTCCCAGTTCTCTAGACAAGTTCCGGAACCGTGAGACATCTGGAAGATACGGGAAAAGACACCGTCAAGCTCCGTTGTATATCTCTTTGATCTCGATCTCTTGTAGCAACAGATTCCAGTACCCACTTTACGATCTTATGCATGAAGATTGCTTCCTTCATAGTGTGGAGCAGTCTTGCTGTTGTAATAGCTTGTAATATTGGGCTTTTACTTTCATAGTTTGAATTAATTTATTATTAACTTTATTCTGTTCAATCGTTATTGCTAGGTAATGCAAGGTTGTTGCTAGTTGGTAATTCATCTGCTTATCGCTGCATTTCCGGTGATCTATATTACTTGCAATACCTTTGCTAACAAGTTTTAACAACATTTATATAATTTGTTCATACCATACTGCAACATAGATACTGGAGTTGGTTTTAAATATTTTGCCACCTTCTGATGTATCAGCGGTTGAAGAAAGATCGACTGCCATTGCGCTACGATGATTACCGTAAGCCTAACCTTTGCATGGTCTGCTTTCAATAGAATTATTTTCCATGGCATTGCAGGGCTTGATTCTAAATGAGTTTCGATCGTTGAAATTGATTTCGATGGCGCCTTGTGACGATATACTTGATTCGCTATGATAATTTTGACATCTGATTACATTGACTCTGTATTCAAATTATCATGGCAGTGTCAAAATTATCATAGCTAATCAAGTATATCGTCACAAGGCACCATTGAAATCAATTTCAACGGTCGAAACTCATTTAGATTCAAGCCCCTGGTGTGCTTTGATTTTCTGCCGGCGACGATCTGATAATCGGGCTATTGAGGCTCAAGCTCCCTCACTGTATCACTGATATCACTGATATCACACGGATATTAGACGCATGCAAGTCTTTTTCCAGTGTCTACAACATATGAATCTTCAATATAGATGACTAATTTATCATCGCGAATACAGTTCTATACGACATATTAGTTTAATCAAGGACTCGAAATAGCAATCGAGTCTACCATCATCCGTTATAGGATATTGACCTCGGAAACTCCAATGTAAACTGCATGTAGTCTTCGAAATGAACTGTCGCCTGGTATCAGCAGGGAACGACTCAGCGACGTCAGCAACAGTCTAACTTCGAGACGGGTGACGGGGGTTGAAGGGGCGCGGGAGGGGTGGGCATGTTGAAACTGAAACAAAACGGTTGATTCAACTAAGGACGATGGAGAGATAAATCGGTGGGAGCGCGTCTGGTCGAGCGGAGAAACTACTTTGTATTAACCACTTTGGCGAGAGTTCCAGTCTTAGGTCCGCTTCACACGCGGCAAGTTGTAAGGCAGCGGTTACACGTTCAGTTACAGGTAGAGGTTGATTCAACTAAGGATGACGGCAAAATGTCCCACTATACCTATCACTGGATTACCTGAAGCAAGTTTTTCCAGAGGATATCCTGACCTTGTTTCGACACACCCTAACAACTACATATTTCCAGTGGAACAAACAGTTTTATGAACAAACTGACGGCGTCGTAATGGGAAGTCCGCTAAGCCCGGTAATAGCCAATTTCTACATGGAACGGTTCGAGGAAACAGCACTGAACACCGCTCCCAATCGTCCCAGTTGTTGGCTACGGTATGTGGATGATACCTTCGTGGTTTGGAGCCACGGAAGAACAGAACTAGCAGTGTTCCTAAATCACCTAAACAGCATTCACCCCAAAATCAAATTCACAATGAAGATAGAACGTACAGAGAATCAATGGAAATCCATAAACACAATGATGATTTCGATAGAAAAGAACAAAACATTCTAAAAAACACAGCGCAAAAGCCACGTCACTCAAGAGACCCGGAGTACCCCCACCAGACAACTCAATCCTCAGTCCGCCGATCGCCTATAAAACCGCACGCTCATCCAGTTAACAGGGAAACTAAGGACGGTGGTGAGATGAATTGACGCGAGCTTGTCTTGGTAAGCGAGGAAACTACTCTATTAACCACTTCGGCGAAAATTGCAGTCTTGAGGAATCTTTACACATAGGCAACTTAATAAGGCTGTTGTTATATCTAGTTGCATTTAAAGATTGATTTAACTAAAGAGGATGGCGAGATACGTCGACGGGAGCCGCATCTAGTCGAGCTAGCTAGCAACTGGGTTCAATCGCAATTGTAGAGAGAATGCTGGGCAAGGCGATCTAGGTACACGTGAATTATGGCTCAGTTCAGTTACTGCACCGGGCCAGTCCAAAGTAACTGTTTTGCACAAGCAGCTGGGTTATTTATGGAAATACTCTTTATTTTATACATATTTTGTATATGCTATTCCAAATAAACATGGTGTCTCGTTTCCTGATGATGCGCTATAGGAATATCAATCATCGCGCATAACGTTTCACGTCTTATTTTATTATAAAGACGACATGCACCAAAATAAGGCTTTATTGATTGCTGCATTGCTATTATAGTAAAGAGAGTGTGAAACTGAAGCTAGATACGCAGATACAAATAATGTGTTGTTCTTGGCTCCGGCATCTGACGCCATTCTGTATACTCAAAAGAGATTCTAATAACGCATTTTTACTTAGTATGTCGGTGGTTGCTACCCTCTCACATCTCTTTCAGTAATCTAACAACACCGGTGTGTTCCTGAAATGTTGAAAGTGTGCATGTGTACCGATCCCAGAATGATCGAAAATCATTCATGGCATATAATTGCGCTATTTCTGGGCAGAGTGATGGGGAAATTCATCACCATAGAACTTCTGGAATACCTCTACCGCACACATCGATGTGTTTAGATTATGTAACGCTCTGCGTTCTAGTAGATCAGTTCTTTCAAATGAGCTTCTTATGTATCGCAGTTGCATAGCATGGATATTGCTACATGTGCGGTATGAGATTTGGCAATAGATGAAATCGTCTGATTAGGATAAACCAACTAACCTGCATTGAGTGATTTTATATTAGTCATAAAAGCTGCCTTTTGTCCAATTGCATCGCATGCATGTTACTCCTTATGTGATACCCTTTCTAGAATCGAGATTTACTGCAAGTACATCTTCTGGTTAGATCGAACTAATTGGTTTGATATTAGATTCGAGGCTTCTTCGTCGCATCGTTTAGGTGCTAAAATTGATATAATAATAATTATTCTGGATTTCTTATTATTACTATTTTTATACTCAGTGACATTAGGAATCTTACACTCAGAAAAAAAATTTCTTTAACTTGTTTTTTTGACAACATAATGACTACATTTAAAGCATGCTGTTGCAGGAATGTCAACGTTATATCTTTGTTTTTGTTTAGCTTTGTTAAAATGTTATTTCTTAGTTTTTGTAAAGAAAGCATCTTCTGAGAGCTGGATGGTACAGATATTTTTAGCTATTGCCCTTTCATCTACTAGTGTCAAGCATAAAACTATGCCTCGTTCGAAGACGTCCCAATTATCACCATGTTGGCGACTTAGACAGAGGTAGAACTATTGCCTATAGAGATGTTGGTTCGTCCTTTCGCGAAATTGGCTGCCGTGTTAATTGTTCTGCAATGACGGTAATGCGTGTGTGTCGTGTGTGGATAGAAAGCGGTAGAGGAACACGAAGAAGGCCAACTGGTCCACCAAAGCATACCACAGAGCGTCAAGATAGGTGCTTCAAACAACTAGCCACACGAAACCTTTTTGATACTACGCGTCAGATTGCTGACCAACGGTTTGGAGAAGAAGGTAGACCTGCTACTATGCGTACGCTCTATCGCCGTACACGGTTAGTGCTTCCTCTGATTGCGGACCACTGTCGTCAACTTTTGCACTGGAGCAGAGAACGGCAACAATAGGAGGCAGAATGGCATATCATTTTCAGCGACGAATCGCGATTCAGTCTAGATAAAACAATGGTCGTAGAAGAATCGCCACCGGCGCCGTGGAGAACGGCGTGATATCGGATTTGCTGTTAAGGAGCATGCACACAGGACTGCTGGAGTAATGGTTTGGGAGGCTATTGCCTGTGGTAGCTGATCGCCCTTTCTATTTGTCCAAGGCAATATGACTGCTGGGAGTTAACCACTTTACTGCGGTATCCAGAGGGCCCTCCAGACGACCTTTTTCAGCAAGACAACGCACCTCCCAATATTGCTCGTCAAGAAGCAGGCGTTAATGCCGTGGCCTCCCCGTTCACCGGATTTAAATCCCATCGAACATGTGCGGGATATGATGGGGAGGAGACTATCCACTCCAACGAGGGAGGAGTGGGACGCCGGTAGCCGGAGACTCTCCGGAGTGAACGGGCAGGTCTGGTACACGGACGGCTCGATCACCGAAGAGAGCTCAGGCGCTGGGGTCTCTGGGCCTACACCTAGGCTATCTCTATATTTCCAGGCGGAAATCTTTGCGACAGGATCAGCCAGCAAGCTCGCTGGTCCTGGGTCAGCTTTAGGAGTGTCCGCGCATACAGTTAGGAGGAAAATGGAGACGTGGATTGCAAGACAACACTCTCAGAAATGGAGAAGTATCTCCAGACATCTCCGCCAGGCACGGGAACTCATTGAAGGGTCCAGTGCTAAGGATGGACGTTTCTGCTTATCCCTGGATAGAGCCAACCTAAAGTTGCTGGTGGGACTGTTGTCTGGCCATAACTCGTTAAATCGCCAGCTGCATGTGATGGGTGTGGCTGGGTATCCCTTGTGTGAGCGCTGCGTGGTGGAGAAAGAGACCTCAGCGCACGTTTTGTGTCGCTGTGAAGCTCTGAACTACTATAGGCAGATTGTACTGGGGTCCATTACGTTGGACCCTCAGGACGTCAAGGAACTTGGACTCAAGGCGATTCTCAACTTCGTTAAAAGAGAGAGGCTTGGGATTAAAGGGATGTAGAGGTGCATAAGGGCCCGTTTAAGTGGCCTATTCACTGGCTCCTTATGGTGGCCGGAATGCCTCTAATTTCACGATTCATTCATTCATCCACTTTGCACCATCCGCCGCAGACTCTTTCACAGCTAGTCTACGAAGTTCGAGTTGCTTGGACTGAGACGCCACATCCAGACATCGATCATCTCATTCTGTCGATGCCTAGACGGATACAGAAGTGTATTCAGCTGCGGGGTCGCCCAACACATTGTTAATTTTTTTCTTATCACCTGTCAATAAAAATTTCGTGAGAATGTTATCGTTTCATTGTTGATGTGAGACTTCCTCATTGTCAGAAAATCAAGTTGAAGAAATTATTTTTTCTGAGTGTAACACTTCTAATGTCACTGAGTATATTATATCGATTAGCAACCAAACGGTGCGACGGAGAATCGTCGAATATAGTATCAAACCAGTTAGTGCAGATAAGCTGCCTTTTGTTCACTTGCATCGCATGTGTGTTGCTCCACGTGTAAAGCCCTTATTGAGAATCGAGAATTACGTCTGGAGAGCATCGTCAGGTTAAGTCTAACCATCTAATCTACACTAAGTGCTTTGATATTAGGTTCGAAGCTTCGCCGTCACGTTGGTTGGCTGCTGGAATTATTCAATTAAAAACTGAAACGGGCGAAGCTACAAATGGAAATCAACAAATATGCGATGAATTTGTAAATTTTTTGGACGAATGTCGGAGAAAAATTAGCAGATAATATAAAAGCGATTATAATAAATTTAAGCTACTTGGAAAAAGATTAGTAAACCATTTTGTTCTGACCCAAGTCGGTGCTCAAGAAGTTTTTATCACTCTTAAGTCACTATAAAATAAGAAAATATCAGGATTTGATAAAATACGAGCTGAACATCTAAAGATGATGGCCAGGCCAATATCAGAACCATTTGGTTGAGTTATAAATAAATTTCCACGGTCTGGAATACTTCCTCAGCTTTTAAATCAGCTGTTTTCCTTCCTATATACAAAACAGGTGATAATATGGACGTTACCAGTTATCGACCAATATCGACCTCGGCTAAGGTATTCGAAAAATTACTTTTTAGAAAGATGATAAATTTCTTTCAAAATCCAAAATTCTAAGTCCAAATCAATACGGTTTTGTAGCTGGAAAATCTACCACAGGTGGTACACTAAGTCTAGTGAATCAAATCACCCAAATACCTTCACTAAATGAGAAAATTCCATTTATTTGTGTATTTGTCGAACTAAAAAGAAAAAACCATTCGATATAGTTAATCACAGTTTTCTGTTAAATATACTAAGTGACATATAAATCTGAACACCCAGTTTAAATGGTTTTATTTTAATAACATTTTGTATAAGTACTTAATGAAGCATAATAAGTAAATGATAAAAATTTCAAAATGATTGCACTGCTATAAAGCCCTTTGACCTTTAATAATGTGTGGATGCACCCTGATGTGCTACGCATTCTCCAACGCGCCTAGGCATGCTTCTGATCAGGTGGTCAATGTCCTCCTGTGGTATCTCATTCCAGGCAACCACCAACTCCTCTCGAAGTGCTTCTAGAGTCTGAGGAGGACGTTGCAAATTGAGCAATCTCCTACCCATCTTATCCCACACGTGCTCAATTGGGGATAAGTCGGGAGATCTTGGTGGCCATGGTAACAATGTGACATCATTATGTTGAAAGAAGTCTATTGTGACTCTTGCAACATGTGGTCGGGCATTATCTTGTTGGAAAGTTGGATCTGCCAGGGTGTCAAGATAGGGTAAAAGATGGGGTTCTAGAACTTCGTGGATATAACGCTGCGCGTTCATGTTACCTCTGATGAAGATTAAAGGTGACCTGGAACCATAAGCTATAGCACCCCAAACCATAACTCCAACAGTGTGATGAACATGTCTTTCAACAAAAACTGTGGATTCCTCCTTTCATCAGGTCGCCTTCTAACCCTGGCACGACCATCGTGCATGCCTAAACAAAATAGAGACTCGTCACTAAAGACAATACTGTTCCATTCCTGATCCCAGAGTGACCGTTGTCTGCACCACTCAAGGCGATTACGTCGGTGTTCTCGAGTTAAAGGGAGGACCCAGTGTGGACGGTATGAAAACAAGCCAAAACTTCTCATTCGTCGGTAAACACTTCGCATGCCAATAGGTCTTCCGTGTTCTGCAAACCATTCATTTGCAATGGACATGGTAGTGGAGAAACGGTCCCTTAAGGCCAATAATCTTAGGCGGCGATCCTCACGGTCTGTTGTTCTACGGCGGTGTCCAGTACCACTTGCTCTTTGTGTACGGCCTTCTCGAAGCCATGCCTGACAACACCTAACCACAGTGTCTACACTTCTTTGCACTCTAACTGCAATTCCCGAAAAGAAAGTTCAGCTTCCCGAAGTCCCACTATACGGCCCCTATCAAACTCACTAAGTTGTACAGGTCTCCGTACTCTAGGCATCGTAACCGATCGTAAAGGATGTCAAGAACCAAAATCCGCCAACGTTGATTCTTTACTGCGGCTGAAATATTCATTTTTAGAGCGTTAGTGAATTAAAAAAAAGCAGTATAAAAACCGGAATGTCCAACTGATAAGGCTGAACATTTTTTCACTTGTTATTTACAGTAAGATAAATACATTCACCAACTTTTATTAAAATAAAACCATTTAAACTGGGTGTTCGGATTTATGTCACTTAGTATATTTTAGACAAATTAGGTTTTCGTGGGAAAATATATTCTTTAATACAAAGTTATTAATCAAAAAGGCCCCAAGTAGTGAAAGTATGAAAATCATACAGTAAGGAAATGTTTGTCAAATGTGGTGTACCTCAGGGTACAGTGTTAGGCCCTCTTTCATTTAATATCTGTTTGAATGATATATTCAAAATTAACGGTGTAGGTAAAACAGTTACTTTTGCAGATGATTCGGTTAATAATAATAATAAAGGGCAACACCGATATGATGTAATTGACTTTTATAAAATCATTCATGTTTTCAACACTAGAAAATTAACAGTGAACATGTTCTACCCTTCACATCATACGTAAGACATCTACCCGATTATTCAAATATTTCCTTCAAAATAAACAACACAAATTTGGGAATTGACAATATCAAATATTCACGATTTTTTTCAGACCAAAATTTAAGGTGGGACATTCATACAGCCTACATTTTGAAGAAAATAAGACTTGCTACATACAAAATTAAATTCCTCACAGACATATTGACACAAAATTATATGCGTACTATATATCATCCCTAATTGAGCCGCACCTAATGTATGGTATATTAGCATGGGTAAAGCAAGTCCATTGTATTTAAGCGACATAGAAATATTACAGAGAAATGTTTTAATAACTCCGGAAAACCAAAATTATATTCAACAAGTTATTTATATAACGAACCAAAATTATTTGATATCAAGCACCTTTATTTTTACATACTATCAACCATTACCACAAAATTGTCAGTAAACGCGATAAAATCACACATTGCCATGATACTCGATATAAATCACGAGCAAAAGCTGTCCCTAAACCTTATAATGAAGCAATCTTTTCTGTGTTTGGCTCCAAAATTATATGAACACGTACCCAAAGACTTTTTTCGAAATATACACACAATTTTAGAAAGAGATTATCAAAATGGATACGCACAATACGAACACAACACATTATAGAATTCAAGAAATCAAATATTCCTTAAAAATTATCATTCTCTAGATACACACCCCTTTGATATAAGTTTTTCTTCAAGTTTCTTTTAACTTTTTTGACTTTGGAACACATTCCAACATACAACTGATCTGTGTTCAGGCATTGTTCTTCTGTGGATTAAAATGTTTTAATTTACCCATTTTATGTTTTTTATGAAAAATCAACACGCTTTTTACGATGTGAAATCGAATTTTTTTATTGATAAGTGAAGGTTGATTTATGCCATTTATGTATGAAAAATAACATCAATCATGTGCAGGCCAACATTCGAACATCAAATTTTCAATGACTTTTCCCAGAATAATCGGGTCTATGGCCGCAATTTCAGTCTGAATATTGCGCTTTAGGTCTTGAATTGTCCGGGGATCATTCGCATACACTTTTCCTTTCAAAATTCCCCAAAGAAAATAGTCAAGAGGTTTTCTTCTTCATCCTCAAAGAAGAATGGTCCAACGATGCCACCAGCCCATAATCCGCCCCAAACAGTCACTTTTTCAGGATGGAGAGGTTGTTCATGCTATTGGTGTGGATTTTCAGCTACCCCAGAATCAGCAATTTTGCTTATTTACGTACCCATTGAGGTGAAAAAGAGCCTCATCAGAAAAGAGCACTTTGGCCGAATATCTGACTTCTCTTTCCAGCATCCAATTAACAAACACACGCCGCTGTTGTTGGTCTGCGGGCTTCAATTCTTATGTTAGTTGGATTTTGTATGGGTGGAGGTGTAAATCAATGTGTAAAATCCGGCGTAAAGTGGTCTCACTAATTCCCAATTGTTGCGAACGGTACCTAGTCCAGTTTGTTGGATCTTCTCGCACATTTTCACTCACTGCGGCTATGTTTTCACGAGTACGAGCTGGATGAGCATGTTGGTATGGTCTATGACCTTCAGCTGAACCAGTTTCCTCAAAACGATTAACAATCCAACGAATTCCAGGCTCTGTAGGGCGTCCAAGTATTTTTTATATTCGTAATAAGTTTGGATAACCAAAATGCGTTGTTGTGTTGTAAAGGAATTCATGACTATAAATGGCATACCTTTGACAGTTCATTTATGTTTACCACATGACTTTTGACTCACATAGTAACACATAAACATAACAAAGTAATAGATGCCGCACCCTTATAATGGAGTAAATAAATGTCTACTACTGCTACTACTACTATCCGACAAAAACTGACCTCTGTCCGATCGCATCGCACGTGTGCTGCTCCGTGTGTCACGCCCTTGACCAGAATCGAGATTTACCACCAGAGAACATCGTCTGGTTAGGTTAAACCAACTTATCCGCACAAACTGCTTTGATATTAGTTTCGAAGCTTCGCCGTCGCTAGGATTGCTATCCCATAAAAGCCGCCCTTTGTGCATTCGAATAGCGCCGCTATACCCCGCTGTGTGTCTACATACATATAGTCGCTTTGTTTGCACAGTCGATGGGTGATTTTATCTCTTTGGCCACCGTCGCGGATGCGGGAGCGATATCAGGCAGCAGTTTGCCATTGCCAGGTCTGTGCGGACACGCACTGTAGCACGGGTGTGGCCAAGAATACGATTAGATGAATAGCACAGTCTGCGCAAACCAAAAGTTCACCAATTTTGGACAAGCAAACAAGGCTAAAGATTAATTCAAAATAAACTGATCTTAAAATAGGGTCTTGTCTTCTTATTACCCCATTCGTAGTCCATGTATGCCCAGGCAAAACACAAGGCCGTGCCCAAAAGCGAGAATAGTTGACATTAATTATGTTCCGTCCTCGTCGAAGTAAATATTTCGAATACATATCGTAGTAACCTCGTAGTAGTACCCAACCCCCTTTCTCGTAGACATTGTGGGAATGTTTTCTAGTTTTCTAGTGTGGTATGCAGCAGTATCAAGTACACGGACGGCATTGTCGTCAAGCTTTGGGAGCGTGTCTTCAACCCATCGTTCCAATGAACTCCCGTCCATTTCCCCATGGCAGGTGGTCGTTTTCTATGACTCAAATACCCATAGGGCAGTGAGCACAAAGCCATCTTCACTGCCAATATGACAGATAACAAATCGTTTTCCTTTACCTGGAAATAATTATTTCATGTAGTATTCAAGAAAACTAATAATAATACAAGCAGAGTATCTAACAGGTGTTGGTTAAAAATCTACCAGATATAGCTAAGTTTATTGTAGCGAAGTTTTCAGCGTGGGCTCATGGATTCAGTCTACTTGACACCATGACAGAAATGAGGAATTGGTTAGATACACGTACCTGACGGATTTTTTAGGCCAGTGGTTAGTCCATCTAAGAAGGCTTGTCCTGCTGATTTAATTATAGAGTCAGCCCATACTTTAGGTTTTGTATGCCCTGCATTTATCCAGGTTTCTTTCAAGTAATAAATCTTCCTGGCCTGGTCGCGGTATTTCTTTATTGATTTTAAATAAGATCTTTTTCATAAAATAATATCTTGGCTGTCCAACAAAATAGTATTTCTGTCCCGTTTTCTATATTCAAAATGAAGTTCTTTGAGTAAACCATAGAATACGGTCTTCTTAAAAGTAGATAAGTCTCCATCACTATTAACCTCTGAGTTCTATCCTGTCGAATCCTGCACTTGTAAATGGACTTCGAATAGGGTATAGATTTAGTTTAAATACTTGGAAACCTCAAAAATAATTTTTGACCGAGTTTTTAATAACTGAAAATGACCTTTTTACTGTTTTTCAAACATTAAATGGCTTCCAACTCGAAAATGGCCAACTTTAAAGAAAATCTACTGAAGACCTTTCCTCAATATGAGACTACAAAAAATAGTCGGGACGAAAAAATATAATTTGTTCAAAAAAATTGTTTTTGGGTTACTGGGCGGCTACCAAGTCTCGGGGTACTCGGATTATGAAAAAAAGAATCGAGCTGAGAGAAGTTCTCTTGCAAACGCGAGGCTTTCGCCTCTTCTAATATCTCTGGATATAGTGGAAGTCATTAATTGGTCAGTTGAATTGAGTTATTGAAACCTGAGAAACAAATTCCCCATATTTTCCTCAAATCCGAAACTCACATTTTGTTAGCCCTAAATGCATTCAGAATTTCAATAGTCACAATTTGGAAACGTCGCACCGCTCCCAGATAGAGAGAGAGAGAGAGAGAGAGAGAGAAGAGTGACACCAAACCTATCAATAAAAATAGTTTGATTAAGATTTTTTGCATAATCTTCAAAAATTGTAATTTATTATTTTTGCACATAACTTGGCGGCTCCTCTATGTATTCAAAACGGCCGATGTTGCCCGATTGTGGCAGTCGAATCCAAAGAGATAATCATAAATGCTTGGTAGGCTAAAAAAAGGGCGAAACGAAATATTACAAAACATTTGTTGTATGTTTCTTAACGGGGCTCCTACAATCACAAGCACCATCTGCTGAGGTAACGCGGGGGTGAAAAGGAAACGAGGGTAGGCCGGCCTTAGACGCTCGTCGGCGCTACTTTGGTGCGTACTGAGGTAAATTTTTATAACAGAGTCGGATTTCGATTAGCGATCTAGCCTGTAAATCGTTTCCTATTTTGGTACTCAGCAAGTGATCATTTTGTATTGTTCTACCCTTGTTACTGTTCGTCGATATTGTGTTGTTGAATTGTTGTGCTGTAGTCTTGTTGGTGTGATTGTTCTTGAGTGCCTTTTTTTATCAAGGTTGATAATGGACAGTAAAAGGTCATA
Source organism: Acanthoscelides obtectus (assembly GCA_963669975.1). Classification (NCBI taxonomy): domain Eukaryota; kingdom Metazoa; phylum Arthropoda; class Insecta; order Coleoptera; family Chrysomelidae; genus Acanthoscelides; species Acanthoscelides obtectus. The sequence continues at coordinate 164,618 of CAVLJG010003467.1, forward strand.
TGCGACAATTTTAATTACGGATACAGTGAGTATAATTCATGATGAGGACAACAATAGCGTGCAGTTCAACTCTGTAATCGCAAAATGGGGTAAGCGAATAAATTATTGCAAGAATAGGTCATACCATGGAAGATGTGCTGCAGCCACAATACCGAGCGGCCTGTCTATGTGGTCTAAATAAATTTGCGTTCCAAGCTTAGTCCAACCTCGCATATCACTAAGATGGAACAAAGACTCAAACGCAATCTTGAAAAGAAACTTAGACCAAAAAAAGCTGATATAAAAATACCTAACAACTCAGATAGCAATTCCATAGAAAATCAATAGTTTATAGCGAATTCTGTCAAAAACCTGACATCAATGACATTGATTTGGAGGTTGCTAAGCAAGAATTTTTTAAAAAAGTGACGACGAGATTTTGCAGATCGAACAAGTCACCAAATCACAGGACTGTACTTTGTGGTGTCTTCATCGGAGGATGAGGTTAACAGCGTCTCGATTTGGTGAAGTTTGTAGAAGAAGGCAGACAGCAAGCTGTAAAGTTCTAGTAAACACCATCATATAACCAACAGAGTTTTCTAGTAAGACAAAAAAAGGCAATACAAAAATCATGGGACACGGCAGTTCAATCTTGTGGTTTCTTTATTGATCGCACACATCCATTTCTGGCAGCATCACCTCCATCTACCCATTACAGTAGACAAGACATGTACTTAATCCAGGTATAAGCCTACCTGTTTATTGCTTTGCAAAAACTACCTAACTGTTTCTTCTTATTTTGACCGTATAAGATATTTTTATGACCCTCGTTCAATTGTTACCATCTACCACATGACCCTTGTAAACATAATTGTGTTTATTGACATGAGTAAACGAATTTGAATTTGAGCTCTTCAATTTATTTTAGGAAAGATATAAAATTATTTGAAAACATTTGTTCTTAGTCGGGACGCACCGTCGCGTTGCTTGGACTTGCAGGACGAAACAGTAGATGAATTTCGCCCAAAAACCGATTTGCACTTCACAGCTTCCATTTTATTTTTATTATTTCCAAATGAAACTCTTGCAGCGTGCTAAAAACAAAGTCCACGTGGTGCCAGCGATCCACTTTTTCGATTTTATCCACTAGGATCTTTTTAAAATATCAAGACAAAATTTTGTAAAAAGCTCTGATAGCACCCTAGGCAATTATGTCCTGCTTATATCCAGAAAACCATCAGAAACTGCAGAACACAAATTGAAGGTAACGGCGAAATGGGTACATTTCACGGGTCATGAAATTCAAATGAAAATGCAGATTTAAAATCTACCAAATTATCATTCTCAAAAACATATTTCCTTGACATAACGATAATTTTAAAGTTCCACGCTATATTCCCCTATACTTGACTAGAGTGATATCCGAATGTATTCTTCCCTACTGTCGGTAGTTGCAGATCTGTTGGCTCTTGGTGTCAAACCTATAGAGCAGGTACCGATTTTTTAAAATCGTGAGCACATTATTCATCGGATTTTCGTTACTTAAATTTCCTGTAATTACTGGGATCAGTTGCTTCTTAATAATAGAACGTGTTTCACTGATTTCAACCACCCCCCCCCCCCCCTTTTAGCAGTACATTTTTTTATATCAATGATTAGGAACCCCTAAATCGTCAAAAACGGAGTTTCAGCAATTCAAACTTTTCCTTTTTTGCCTATAGCACCGTTGCCACTGGACTAAAACTACAAAGCTTTGGCATACTAGTAACCCCGCGTGGAAATTTCATAAAAATCCGACCGGTAATTTCCAAGTTGATGATGAGTGATACAGTTTTTCGTGATGTAGATGTCATATGACTTAAAAAACATAACATCTCATTTTAGAAATTCTTCGCGATTACAATACTTCCTTGCCAACGGCGTGGGAAGTAAAACGGCTTTAAAATCGAGAAGTATCAGCGAGCGCGATTATGAGTACCTATTTGCAGAACGAGTTATCTACGAGATAATATATGAAATAGGGCCACCAAAATATCTGAATACGTCCTTTCTTAGTCCGTACATTGCGCCGCAACGCTTGGGTTGGCAGCACGAAACAGTAGACAAAATTCGTCCAAAATACGATTTGTAGAGGTTTGCGCGCTTCGAAATTTTCACTAGGTTCTTTTTAAAAAAATCGCGAAGTAGAACAAAAAAAGTGCGCACTTCAACCCATCATAAAACTTGTGCAAAAACAAAATTTCAAAAAGTGCTTCTATAGCACCCTGCGCAATTATCTTCTCAAGATACTGTATGAATTTCATTCAAAAATATTGAAAAATAGTGTGACAGTTTCGCAGCAGCTGATCCCTTGTAAATGGCGTGAAACTCACTGCGTCGGAGCCGCCTTAAGATGAACCAAGAGGCTGCCGTTTGGTAATCCGATTCAAATTTCTTTTAACAATCTTATTTAAACAAATCATAAAAAGAAATGTGTTTCGCCGGGACGGACCATGTGAAGTTTTCTGATCATTCTGAACAAGAAAAGTTTCCACTAACTTTCCTTTAACATTTTTCGAATTATAAACGATTTAATGTCTGAAAAATCCTAAATATGTGAATAACCAATGGTTAAAAATTATAATTCTTGAGGTTGGTAAGTATCCAGATTAAAGTTTAAATTTTGCTCCACATCACCCCAAAGAGTATTTTGATAACAGTTTAAGCGATTTTTGACCTTGTTTGTGAAGTCAAAATTGGCGAACTTTTGGTTTTCGCAGACTGTACGCGTTTGTGGAGTATAGGGGTTGATTAAAGAGGATAGAGCAATCTGATAGGCCAGGAAGTATTGGATATATTATCGCGTAAGGGGTATGGGTATTTTGGTGTCCAAACGAATAGCAGTGAGTGATATACCGTACATAGGTCTTTCCAAACATTTATTTAGGTGAAAAGTATGAGATATATGCTATAGAAGTTGACTTCTAAGTATGTTTACGCCGATCGCTGGATTATAACATGGAACCATAAAGGAAGAGAGCAGCAAAACACGTGGCATGCGAGGTGTTCAGCTGCTTTCTTTTATTTCGGTACTAAAGTTTATATATAGTTCGGAAAAATATCTCATTTTGTTAAAGTATATTACATGAGATTATACCAGAAATTAAAAATCCAGATTTTTTCGATTCAATTCTTTTTTACCCACACTCCTTTCTACCAACATTCATAATATTTCCGGAGTTATTATTAACATTACCATTTGTTTAATTTTGAGGCAAAAAGCTGTATAGGAAGATAGATCGAAAATACAGTTTCTAGAAATTGATTTTTAAGTAGCTGCTGTACTATTACGCTATTCTTAACAGAAGTTTGTCAGAGACTTTTGCTCTAAATAGTTAGTTAGATTTGAATAATTCTCTAAAGCGGGCGCTCTTAATTTTTGAGTTGACGCACGGGATTTTGGAAATTTTTCAGGTAAGCTTCTGATATTTCATGAACCTGACACCGGTATGCATAGACGGTGTCCAGCGACTCGCGTTTCACCAAAGGATGATTCCGGTGCATTTTTTCTTGACGAACAGCCGATTGTTTTTTTAACCAGTTAGATACAAATGCGTACGAGGAATGTCTTTTAAGTTTTGCATATAGAAACATAGTATGCCGCGCGGACAGAACGTCAGTACTGAATCCTAACCTCACTCTTTAGTAAACTTAATTTTTTCACAACAATACGTGCAGTGTTCTCACTACAGTGAATTTTTAAGTGTCATCAAGTCATTAGAAAAATGGAACTCAACCGAGAACATTTATTACAAGTTTCAGAGACAATTATCGCAACAAGAATGCCTTGCTGAGTTACTGTCTGTTTTCGGCAACGAAGCGCCACATCAGTCGACAATTTCCTGTTGGTATGGAGAATTCAAACATGGACGGGTCAGTCTTGACATGTGACATATCGCGACATCGAGGCGTCCTTGAAGATCTCAAAGACCTCAATTCAAAAACTTTTACATGAAAAATTAGGAGTAAGAACATTAGTTTCTCGTTGGATACCCCACATGTACTGAGGAGCAGAAAGTAGCCAGGGTTAATTGGAAAATGCTTGACCGAAACTCAAAAAATGTGTACAGTATTGTTAGTGGTGATGAATCGTGGATTTACTGTTATGAATCAGAAAATAAACGACAGTCGGCTGTTTGGGTGTTCCAAGGTGAAGAAAAGCCAACAAAAGTGATGCGTTATCGAAATGTTTCGAAAAATATTGTAGCGACATTTGTGTCAAAAACGGGTCATATTGCAACAATTCCTCTTAATGAGCAAAGAACTGTTACTGCGGATTGGTATACCACCATTTGTTTACCAAAAGTCATCACCGAGCTTCGAAAAATCAACCCCGAAGGAATAATCATCCTCCACCAAGATAATGCAAGCTCGCACACAGCCCAAAAAACAAGGCAGTATTTAACGGAAGAAAAGTGGAATTATTGGACCATCCTCCATATAGTCCTAACGATTTTTTTACTTTTCCGAAAATTAAAACCAAACTGCGTGGTCAAAGGTTCCAGTCACCAGAAAAAGCAATTGACGCATTCAAAAATGCCGTTTTGGATCTGCTAGCAAACGAGTAGAATAAGTGCTTCGAAAATTGGTTCGAGCGCATGCAGATGTGTATTAATCTTCGTGGAGAATACTTCGAAAAACAATAAAGTCATTTAAAACTACCTACCGTGTTGTTTCATTTCTATATGCAAAACTTAAAAGACATCCCTCGTACATTGGTACGTCAAAAATTAATAATTACAAATGTTGGAGATGATCCACTTTGCAGTTGTGGAAATATAGGAACCTTGCAACACTTAATATTAGAATGTACAAGTTCTAACAACGAAAATTCTGAATTGTATAAAATTTTAGCGAATCACCTTCCTTTGCCTCTAAATTTAGAATCAGTTCTCAGTTCTGAGAACCAGCACGTTTACGAACTTTCAAACAAGCATTGTCGGAAAGTAGGCCTAATATTATAAAATGTAAATTACAGTAAGTTTGTTTGAAAAAATGAAAAAAAGAAGAAAATATTGAAAAATAAAACAAAAAAGCAGATCAGTAAAAAAAAACAATCTTATAAACAAAATAGAGAAAAGGAAAAAATACGTAAAAAGTATTGTTAAAAAAAAAACAAAAAAAAAAGAGAAATATGTGTTTGCATACTGTATGTAACTATAATAGAAATAATATACAATAGTAATATTAAGTAATGGATGTTCTATTTTCTATTAAAGCATAGCATTATACTGAACATAAGGATCTGGCCAGTTGGTCATCGACCAGTGCCAATAACAGAACAAAAAAATGATGTGTAAAATATAGATAACTATAAATAGTACATAAGTATAAATTTCAAAAAATACGTTAAACATCCTGAAACGTTAACAATGAAAGTACAAAGGAAAAAATTACAAACACAATTAGAGAAGGAAAGAGGAGGTATTAGTTGAGATTAGAAAGTGTCATTCAAAAACTCTCTACAGCTATTATATGCTTTAGTCAGAAGCAATTCAGTATTTTTTTCTTGTATAAACAATTCGCAGAAACTGATTTAATGTTAATAGGCAATTTATTGGAATCATTATTTGTAGTGTCGCTGGAGAACATTTAGGGTGTCCGGTTGCAGAATTCGGATTTAAAATTCAAATAAAAAAACTACAAGAAATAAACATTTATTTCAATTATTATTATAAAGATAATAGTGCGGTATTTATTTCATCAAAATTATATCACCTAAATGTTGATCATCATGCCGGACACACAGTATTTCGTGCCACTCACTGCAGAAGAGATTGTGGGATAGCATTAACCTCGCGAACGATATTTTCTTTAAGTGGCCGCTGGGTTTGTTTCATACACTTTACTTTTTCAGATACCCCCACAGAAAAAAGTCCATGGTAGTAAAATCCAGTGACCTGGGTGGCTAGCGGATGTCACCAAAGCGACTTATCAATTTTTCAGCGAAGAAATCTCAAAGAAGCGCTATGGTCTCTTGAGCAGTGTGAGGTGTGGCGCCATCTTGTTGAAACCACGTATGCGAAGTAAAAACAGGATGTTCTCTTCATAATGGCAGAAAATGTTCGTTCAACATTTAAATGGAAGTGGGCTTCGTCACTCCAAAAGGTAGTACGAAATCGCTCTAACATTGTCTCACAGACATTTTTACGCAATTCGTAATCATCAGGCTTGAGCGCTTGCACAATCTGAATTTTAAAAGGGTGGAATTTAAGATCCTTCTTCATTATTTCGTGCACGATGGTCTTGGGGACCGCTCTTTTGCGTACTGACTGACGCGAATTATCCTTCAAGCTGTTCACGACAAGTTCAATGTTTTTATTTGTCCTCAACGACCGGCTAGCCCCGGCCCAGGGTTGTTTATTGCTGAACCTGTTGCTCGGAACCTCTGCACCCAGGAACGAATCAGTTCTTCACTTGGAGCATTACGTAATCGTCAAATATTGTACCGTGAACAAAATTGTGTGTGACATCGTGACTAATAAACCAGCATGAATGACGAAGCTAGCGAATGCCCTTCCCCGCTTGCCCTCCTAACGGTTACAGAAACATTTGATTTTGAAACCCGCATTCCGAATACCCTATGTACTCGTATATCATTCGATACAACAATTTAAAATACACTTACATCTCTTGCACTCCTGACGTATTTAGCTTAGTTTTCGACAGAAAATTAAAAAGCTAATTTTTTTTAATGAAAAACTAAGAGGCTGCCGTTTCGAATTTGGAGTTTTATAATGTAATAGTCCGCAAAAAGTAGCTAATAAGAGGCAGCTACTCGCATATCCCGCTTTGTTGGATGATCCAGCTTTACTGGTTATTGCTTGTAGGTGTTGAAGTTTAGGACAAAGGGATATCACATTTCCCATCAGCGACATCCAAAACATGTGAAAGAAGTTTTTTGGTGAATTTTGCTTAATTTTCTAGGCTTTGGCCATGTTTTAGGACTTTTGAACCGCTGTGGACCGGTCGGTGACTTTTATTTCGATATGCTACACACTAAGGGCTGGCTAGTACAATATCACTTATCTAATAGAAGATACTTTTCTTGGTTCTATATACTTTAGTTCAAAACGCGTACCATATATGTCGCCATATTCTAATCATTCATCGCTTCTAAATACGTTTTTGCTGTCAGAAAATAATTGTACCAGCACAGCTGACAGATTGTGATCATACCCCGGCACCCCAATTTTCAACCCTTACAAAGAATGTTTGTCCCAATGCAGTGAGAGTGAGAACTAAAATTGTTTTACCCCGTCTTGTTACATACGTATAATTCCTGTGTATATACCTCAAACCGCTACCATTGCTGCTAACCGAGGTTGGATAGCTGCCTGCTGGAGCGTCATCTCTGGCTAAGGAATGTGAATTCTGTTAGCAGATAGGACGAGTCCGGTTTACCGTTACGTGTCGCTTGCAAAATTCCTGCGCCGGAATATCAGAGTACCCTGAGTTTGTATCTGGTATTAGTATGAGGAATATGTATCGGTTAATAGTCTAATCATATTACATGAAAATACCCATGGTTTGACCAATCCACTCCAATTTTGTTGTGATTATTTAGAAGTACGAATCCTACGAATTTGAAAAATTTCAAGTATCTGCGAGAAACCATCTTTACCAGCAAGTGCCAAAACCTGCATATTGCCTCGTTTTTCGGTCATAACATTTTTGATATTAGTCGGATCTTTTTACGTGTGGTCTCATTTTGTAGGTCTCATAAATATCTAAAACTGTTATATGAAAAGTTTTTTCGTTTGTCAGCAATTTCGATTGAATCCCAAAAAACACGTTTTCTCATTCTTTGTGCCCAACACAAAAACAGAGTATTTAACGACGACTTATTTTTCAACGCGCATCAGCAAATGGCGAACAGTTGCAGCCAAGTATCTTGATTCTTAAGTGGAAACGGCGCTTAATCGGAGATTAAGAAAAATGTCGTGTTATAGCGCATGTAGATGAATATTGAGAAAACAAAAACCTACAAAACTAAAGATTCTTGATATGACTTTACTCTATGTTTTTTTAAATGCAATAATCATAAATAAAACAATCCTAAATGTAGATATTTTAATTGATTTCGATTAGGAAAGTTTACTTTATGAGGACAGCATAGGTCACAAATTTCTGTTGATTTAATATGTTGTCTTGCTAGCTTTTTGCCACTGCCTCATGATGTGTATGGTAACACAGAATTGAAAAAGGGTCACAGGGTGTGTGCCGTATTATTTTAGATCGTAAATTGGGCCATCATAATATCGACGGTGAGCTGGCATTATCTCCTAACTAAAATTTGGGAATTTTACAGGACGATAGAAAAACGATATACAAGCCAAAATAAATATAGCTCACTACATTTCTTTCTTACATTTATATTAATAGAGTCAATTGGAATCAAATTTTCCACAATTACATCTAGAATATTTACCAAGTACTTTTGAATTGTAGATAGGATAATATCAAATATAAGTTTTTTCAAATAGGATATTTTGCATGAATTTTTATAACTAGATAGGATGTATTCAATGAGAAACAACAGTCATTCATCTCAAACTTTAATGATATAATTATAGTAGTAAACGCATAAAAGCAAACAAAGTTATCTTCGTCGAGTCGCAATACCTACAGTATTGACAGACACTTCTCACTGATACACCAAGTTGTCATAAAATCCATGTGTATCCTTTGGTAGAACCGATTTGAGGTCTTGGAGATGATCCCATTTTTCTTTCTTAATTTTGCAATGATCTTTTAACAGTTGAGGGTAGTCCTCAATGATAGGCACATTTTTGGGCCTGACAGGTATGTCTTGAAATGGTTCGTCATAAGATAACTTCACTTGAATAGCTGGATATGGTTCATATTCATATTTGATGCATTTTATGTCTAAAATGACAGGATCAAATGCTTTTTTTCCCGGCCTGATAGACGTATATCGTAAGAACTTGCTTTCAGCATAGTTTTTAAAAAAGCTGTCCTTTGTAACTTTGGCGTAGTCACTTGGAAGATGTATTTCCCTATTTTTCAGCTTTCTTTCAATCAAGCTATGAACCGAGTCACATTCCATTTGAGTGTGACCCGGTTCCAAGTATTTCTGGTAAATTTTCACCTGATGTTTAGCGGAAAAATTGAGCAATGCATTTGACAATACGTTATTTCTATTTTGAAAGCCACATCCGTCGGAATAAATTATGGGCAATTTAGACGAGGTTAGGCATTTATTTTCCAGGAAGTCAATGATGCATGATGTGAATGTGGATGCAACCAATTGGTTATTTTGGTCTTCAGAAAACCAATAACACGTCACATCTTTACTAGCAAGATTGTAGATGGTGAAGTTGTGGCAGCACAGCTTTGTCTTGAAATAGGTTTTGTTTGCAGGGAGACAAGGTGATAATTTGACAGCTTGTAAGTCCATGCTCAACACAATACATGAGCCGTTCTCTGCCAGATCTTTATCCTTTGCCTTCTCCTGCCTTGCTCTATTTTTGTTTGCAATGTGAATTCTATATTTTTCTTCATCAGTGTTATTATACTTATATGAAAAACAAACATTGCATTGGTCCTTTTTAGGCTGGAACAGTGAAAGATTTTTTTCGTTAAATGTTTTTCTGAATATTTTTCGGTTAAGTGGCTTCATATCTTCTATTTCCCCATTTCCGTTGCAAAAGTCTTCATATACTTTGTAAAGATCGCTCATTGTATGGAACGTTTCCTCTAGGTATAATTTTGTAGTCTCCTTTCTACAATAGTGGGCTGGCAATTTTGGTAGTTTATTTAAAAACATCCTTAAATGGTCATATCGTCGCTGTTCTGACAAATGGACGTAAGCGCCAATAACATAATTTTACAGTAGAGCGATTTTAGGAAAATATGTATCTTAGATGAGTTGATGATTCTGTAACTAGCAACGATATTTTTTTACAATTTTGTATCAAAGTGAATCATCAGGGACACTTTCAATCTGTCATAACGTGATTGCAAAGCTCGCACGATATTGTCCTACAAAATGGCCACTTTAGACATACGCCCGTTCGTCAGAGTTACTTTACAGAGGTATGTCACTTACGCCCTTTTTCATTAGTAATTTTAAACATACACAACGGTTCCTATCATTAACGACATTTTTATTTAAACAAAGAAAACTTCAAAATATAGAAATTAAACAGAGGATGTATGCAAATTATAAAAAACTGAGGTGTTTAATGATGCGGAGGGTTCTTGAAGTATTGTTGAAACGTTAGATCTCGCACTGTGGGTGTAGGTCCAGTACATAGCTCAACAAGGTTTTCGTATTTTAGGCTGTCTAATTTAATTGGACCATTATTAAGTCTACGTACCGGCTGTTTCAGGACTTCAAGAGTGTTTCTTTTCAGAGATAATGTGTTATACTGATCAGCAAGATGGCTGGCTTTTAGAAACAGTTGTGGAACATCTTTCTTTACCATTACTTCCTTGATTGCGGTGAAATTAACATTTTCCCCCGTGTCAAATTTTCTCAGTTGTCAAATGCGGAGTTGTTCAGCCACAAACTTGTAATCCAGAAATTCAGCATTATCCATAGGGATGACAGTGTATGGAGAATTCCGTCTTGCCAATTTAAGAATAGGAGGAAGCTGAGCAGGAATAAAGACATCTCCTGCTAATGCTAAAGCTGTCGAAATAGAACTGTGGGCAGAGTCGCCCTCGCTTTGGCCGTGATTTGTTTCGAAGAAAGATAATGATATTTTTTTAATGTTTTTGGTATTGGTTATGGTGTGCAGCAACATGGGTAAAACAATCGTGTTCTTATTTTGGCCACCACAACCATCTGCAAATAGTCTCACTTCTTTTATTCCCTGGGTATCCAGCTGAATAAGGTAGTTTGCCACGCATGTTGATATTTCGTTGAACCCTCGTTTACTATTAATTTCGTTCCAAAGATAACACAAGCAGTTTTTATTTCCTAGGTTGTAAATCGTAAAGTTGAATACTGATAGACGACGGCTATAAAAAATTCCACTTTCATTGCTTCTTGGAAGCGAAATTACCTGTTGCAGCTCGAATACAGCACTAGCTATTACTTCAGGGTTTTCTTGTGATGATTCTTTAGCATCTTTTTTCTTCTTTCGCACAGAGTCCTTCTCTGCAATGTGTGCAGCAAAAGAATCTTCGAGTTTGGCCTTCGTTTCCGTGCTGCCTTCTGTATAGGACGAACAAAGGCTACACTGGTCTTTCTTTGGGTGATGGAAAGAAAGATTCAATGACTTGAATACCCTTCGATAGGTGTGATAACTACACTGTGGCTGACGTCCCTCTTGCACGTAAAAATAATACATTTTCTTAATAGTCAGATCTGGGTGCAAATACTACATGGTGGTGGACTGTCTGCAAAAGTGGGATTCCATCCGAGGAAATAGTTGAATATGGGCTAATACAGCAGACCGAGTAGCGCTATCTTTTTCACGCAAACTGGCGTGTCGACCACCACGTGCATCAGGACGTACTATCCCTTCATCATTTAATTTATTTAGCGCCGTCCGCATGGTTTTTTAAGAAATTCCGAGCGTGTTTAGAAACGTAGTTTTACAAACAGTTGTTGATGTATTTGCATTCGAAAGACGATAAGTAAATGTTCTTGTTCTATGTGAAACAATGTTGCTTGTTCGCTTCCTTTTAATATTGTGAGCTGTAACATGACGCGCAACGAACTCCCTCTGTAACTGAAGGCTTTTTGTTTCTGTTAGGATAACTGGGGATACCTAGACGTTCTATAAAACCCGTAAACATTCAGGAGATGGCGCAACAGTATCGGTTATCACCAAAGCCACCTAGAACTACGTTAGATATAGGTGGCTATGGTTATCACAGTTACATACTACGGGTGAAAGCGACACTAAAGCGCAATAGATGATGTGACGAACAGGCGTATGTCCATTTATGGATTTACGCCTCTTAGCCAGATTCCCTATCTTCCATTGATGTCGATTCCGTCCTTACTGACTATGATGTATACTCCCTGGTATGAGCGATGGAGATACGTTCATTTGTCAGAACATAGGTATACCCCTCGAGAGTTTCTCAGTGGTTTATCTCCTATTTAGAGATTGTGTCGCTTACGCCCATTTGTCAGATCAGCGACGATATTGCTTGGAGTATCGTGCTTTATTATAGCTCTATCTATCTTTTTGTACTATATCTGTGCCCATGCCATAAGAACTCTTAGAAACCCACTCTTGAATTGTCTTATATCCTATATCTAATGTATTGACAAACATTTTCCTACATACTTGAAGCTGTTCTTCCCCATTGTTTAAAAAATATGTATAGGTACTTTGTCTTCTTGATGTTTCTTCACCTCTAGCCTTTTTTCCTTTAAAGACATTTGAGGATATAACCACTTTTCTTTGTGCCCAGTTCATTTCATTCCAGAATTTTTTGAATATATTTTTTCTGGTTTCCTCTTTGAACTTGAAACAGTTCTTATTTTTGCTCTTGTTACATCTTGCTGAGTTACAAGCCATTCCCATCTCTCTTTCTCTTCTGATTGTATCGTGTACTATTTTTTCGCCTTTCTTTTTCCTATAACCCAAGTATTCTTTACCTTCCATTCTAAGTTGCTTATTTTTCAAACGTTTCCATTCAGCTGGATCTGCTATCTTCTTTCTTTTTCTGGTCTCGTTCATCTTCTCAATATCTGATAGTAAACGATCTTTGGCTAGTTCTCCTGGTTCAGAATTACTATAATCAATTTCATTTCTATCTTTCAACACATCTTCATTTACTGGTTCAGCATGTGGAGAATCACTGAGCTCATCGCTTTCTATTTCATATGGCACCAGACTGACACCACCTAGAAAATTGGAAAAAAGGGCATCAAGCTCATGGACCTTAACCGTAAGCGTCAGTTACCGAGATATGAAAAGCTTCACAAAAAACTGTTATAAAGCTGAAATAACCCAAAGCGCACTTAGAGTTCTGTTTGTAATTAATCAGTTTTATAGAAAGATGAAACTCATAATTCAAAAACAAATAATATAATTAAACTGAAATTTTGACACTCGGCGACATGCCAATGTCAAGGAAAAGTTTTACTTTAATAGTTGCATTTCAACTAGAACACAAAACAGCAAACGATGCGTCTGAAATTACCTTTGAGGATGCTTTGATTCTCTGAGCAAGCTGTACTGAGCTTATAGTTCGTATTGATGTAAACAGATGGACAGACATTTTGACGGCAGTTGACATCTGGTACATCGAAGTTGATAACATTCATTTCTTGGATATCTGAGTTTTGGGGTATATCCTCGGTTATATCCATACAGACACTTTGATTACTGGATGCTAAAGAATCTTGACTTCCGCGGCAAGCTTGGAAGAACATTCTTTCTGAATCTTCAAAAATCGGGATGTCATCACTTGGGCTGCTCAAGCAGTTTTCAAAATCTAGAGATAGTACATTTCCATCTATTAAGTCAGACGGCATTATAATCGGAATATTTTCGATGTCAAACACGTGCTCGTTTGGATCTTAATCTGCTTTATTAAGACTTGTATCCATATTTTCAAGACTAACTTCAAAATTTCTATTTTCATGTTCCTGATTGACTAAGGCCAATATTTTTCTTCCTCGGGAAGTCATGGCAATATCTCCTATTAGCGTCCTTTACGTATTCCTGCCAAATTTTCGCACCAAGTAAAATCTCCCACTAGAACAATACACAAGTAACGTCACTCAACCATTTAATAAAAGGGTAATCTTATAGCATATAGTCACAAAATACTTCGTTTTAGTTATAGTTTCATAAGCAACAATAAAACCTACCTTGTGATGATAATGAATCAGTGAATAGACGGCTGGTATACAAGTCACGACGTGAACCGTATCATCACCCATTCATAACTGCGTCATAGGAGGTATTGCAATCCTTTTTTCCTAGACCATTTAGGTGGGACAAATTTCAAGACTAAATATCGCGCTAAACTGTTGTTCTATGCTGAAAACTGCGCTTACGAGACATGCCTAGCATAGATTGCGATAGGAAGTCACAAAAATCTCATTTTGGCAAAAAAATCAGATAGGAGGTATTGCCAGCTCACCGTCGATATACTGAAGTACATTCCAAGTCTTAGGTTCTGATACTCACTTTAATTGTTTTCTAGTACGAAATCTAGGAAATGGTAAAAAATTTATGGACGTTTTAAAAAATGTGGTCACTTTGTGGTAAGAATTTTGTACTACTACATTCAAAAAATGACTAAATTCAATACATACAAGCTTAGTGATTTTGTTATTGTTTTCTGACAACGATTTCTAAAAACGGCATAAACCAATAGGTGTATATCCATAGAAATGCCGAGTAGCAAATAATCATATTATTTTTATTTCGAAAGTGGAAAGAAACATTCAATTTATTTTAACTAATTTCAAAAATTCAACTTAGGACATGTTTTAACTACTAAGTTGGAGTCGAATCATTGGCCGGGTTGTGTGAGTGACATTCACCACCGATGATTACCAACAAGTTTCTCTCCCCCTCTCTCTCGCCTTATGTATTATACTTGTTTCTCTTTCTATCCGTTTCGTATCCATTACATACAGGACATAATAATTCTCTGGACCATCCTGTACATGATGTGTCCGAAGCACAATGCGATATCCGTCAGTTAAATTCTCCCTACCTACTCCAGTAACCCATGGTTCGTAAACTAGGGTTGCCGTCCTCCAGTCTGCTGAATTTTTACTATTACAAAATTAAATACTGAACTATACCAAGGGGCAAGGTTGTTGGGAGAAGTTCAGTGGGGAGACGACGGAACTCGTGGGAGATAGACCATTGGTAACTCGCACAGTGGTCTATCTATGCGAAAGTCTGAAATACGAAGACTCGAAAGTGAACGAAAATTATTACATATTTTAAAGTTAATAACACATACATTTCTTTATATTAGTATTATTCAAAGCGGTTTGTAATAAGGTTCTGCCCTTTGCCTTAATTGAAATAAATGATGTACTGACAGATAATTTCCAGTGTCAGTTTCGGCAACTTTTGCAAACAATTGAGAAATATAACCTTATATACTGCCATTTTATATCAGGTGGTCGGAAACGGTTATTAAACTTTTTTGAATGTATACTTTGAGTTGCCTTAAAATACCCTTCAAATGCCTTCCTAGAGGCAAAGCGATGTCTCATGTGTTTTTAACGACCGTCGAAAACCTATATTACGTGCGTTTGAACTCGAGTCCTAGACTTGTCCTTGAAATAACCTTTAAATGACCTTAAATTGCCCTCATAGTGACTAATTGACCTCTGATATGGCGCGGCTGGGCTCAACTGATCGGCTTCTATTGGAAGTGTCCTTGATATGACCTTAATTGACCTTCAAATTGCGCAAAATAACCTCAGATTCGAAATCAACGGGCCAAAAATCCCTGTTGTGCTGAAAATTGTTTAAATTACATAGAAATTGAAAGGTTTGTTAGCTTTTTGGTGTTCTAAGCCACCGTGTGACTCCTCTAGCAGCCGTACAGGCGTTCAAATGATTCGGCAACATTTCTTAACATTTGGTGGTTAATGCCCTGAAAAATTTCCGGTATCCTATCTTACATATTAGCTGTTGTCGTAGATGGAGTCTTATATACCTCTTCTTCAATTAACGTAACCCCAGAAGAAAGTCATTGTTCGGGACAGCTGCGTGGCCATTTGACTGGCCCTGCTTATCCTATCCACCTCTGAGGAAATTCAGTATTTAAATAATTATTAATGGTTTGTGTGTGATGTGCAGGAGCTCCATCATGAAGAATCCACATTCTTTCCCTTACACGTTCTGCTAATGTTAGTAGAAGTGGTAAAATGTTTTCCAAAAAATCCTGATAAACTTGTCCGTTTAATGTAGGATCGAACAAATGTGTCGCTATAACAAAATTGCCAATTATGCCACCCCAGACGTTTACTGACTATCTTTCCTGGCTGCGCGTTAACATTGCATAGGGCTGATGGCTGTCATAATGGTGGAAATTGTGCCTGTTGACACATCAATTTTTATGGAATGTTGATTCTTCGGCAAACAGAACATTTTCAAAAAAATGTTCATGGTTACGGATTTTTTCTTGTACCCAGCCACAAAACGTCGCTTAAGATGACATGTTTGTCAAAAACGCGTGACGAACCTATATGTTTCTAATAATTCCAATATTATTATGATTTTCACTTATAAAACATAGAGTATCTCAAAAAATACTAGGTTTAGATATAGGGAATGCTTAATAATATTGAAATGACATACAGGATATTACATTTAAATTTTTTGAAAAAATTGTATCTTTCCGTTTTGACTCACCCTGTATGCCTCGGGTGAGACAAATAAACAATGTGCGAATAAATGCGCGAAGTTAACAAAGCAACAACTGAAAGATTACCATTGGGTAACATCACCTTTATTTTTTATTACGGCTGAAATTCTTTGGGGCATAGTGTTAACCAAGTTTTGGCAAAAATTTGAGTAAAACAATCCCATATTTCTTGAAGCTTTTGTCTCAGTTCGGTGATTGTACGAGCAGGATGTTATCGTAGAACCTTTTTCATCTCGTGCCACAAAGTGTCAATAGGTGACAGATCTGGACTGCTAGAAACCCATTTCAAAAGTGGTACATTATTTTCTTCCAACCATTTTATAGCCTTTTTTGAGGTATGGCACGCTGCACCATCTTACTGAAACACAAAATCTTGGCCGGATGTCAAACATTCTTCCATCACTGGTAAAAGCGATTCTTCTAAAATTGCCAAATATTTGTTTGTATCCACATTTCCATCAATAAAATGAACTTTTCCTACTCCTTTTGATGACATACTGCCCCAGACCATAATGGATGCTGGAAATTTCAATTTTCTCTTCAGACAGTCAACATGGAATGCTTAATTTTTTGGCGAGTAACTCTACTGCGACTGTCACCAACACAAACTTCGAATCGGGCCTCATCACTCCATTGTATTGCACACCATTATTGAGGTGTCCATTGTCTATGTTCTTTAGCCCATCTAAGCCGATTTTTCTTTTGCAGTGGAGTTAATAGTGGCTTTTTTTTGGCCTATAAACCAGTTGTGCAACTTTAGGGTTTTTACTTCACTTTTTTATAAGAAAACTTACCTTGCAAGTGCTAAATCCCAGTTTGTGGGCCTCTCTATGAGTTGTGGACCTCGAAATTCTCTTTCCAACAGCGTCACTCCACAGAGCACTTAATTGTAAATAATTGGCACGCCTGTTTTTCACGGTTATTCTTCTTAATGCTCTTCGGTCGGCATTTGTGATATTACTTTTTTTCCCATATCGTGGCCTAATATTAACTGAACCAGTTACGTTATATCTTCTAACAATATTTCTCACACTGTTCCCAGAATTAAAAAATTAAATTATCAGTAACCGAATTTTCTCACTAATAACCTTTCCTCTACCCATTTTGAAAACCTTAACTACCCAAAACTATTTTAAACGTATTCTGACAGCTGTGATTAATAAAAACAATTGTCATGGCTTTTATTTTTCACAGCCACCTATGCGTTATAGACTTATTTTGCATTGACATGAAAATAGTTTGATATGCTGTAATTGCAACATGTGTTATTTTTATGCTGCAAATTTGATTAGGGAGTGATAAAGTTGATGTTTTCTACTATATTTTATCAAAATATTCATTGTTAATATTTTAAACCTATAACACACTGCTACATTTTTATTATTTGATAAGAAAAAAACTAAGGTTTCAATAGTGGGGCCAACTGAAGTGGGAAGGGGCTCGTACATAAAGAACATTGCATATGAATGTCTACCACTGTTTCCATCACTCAGCATAATAAAACAGATTTTATCTAAAGTGTGTTTGAGGTACGGCAAGTCGAATGTACAATGATGTTAACGAAAAACTGGCAATATATTCCGAAATACCCAGTACAAACTCCCGAAACTATATATTGGCAGAATGGCCAAGAAGAGGCGCTTCTAAAAATCAAAATAAATACAGGGTATCCCATTTAAAAAAATATAAGTTTATATTGCCTACTAATTTATGGGATACGCTGTATAGCTAAAAATAGGTTGTAGCCCTTAGCTCTGCCTACAACCTTTATATTCTTCTGCAACTCTAAACAACAAATATATTGAGCACTACATACACTATTTGGATACCCTGTATAAAAACTATGTAGGGTAATAATTTTTTTTTAGTATCAAAGGGACCTTTTTTTGTCTCCATCATGTCCGTAAGCTTGCTTTTCCTCTTCCAAGCAGTGATATATCTCATGATTGGCTAAAGTGTTCCCCTGGCATCGATCGCAGTCTCTGCTGTGGTTGGTATCGGCAGCTGCGAAACTGCGACATTTTTCAATCGACGGGAATCTGAGCCGCCCCTTAACGGTTTCACGGTTGCTTTGGAGGCATTTGCAATGTCCAATTCCATTCCCGGTGGAGAGTAAAAATCTGCCGAGGCCGTTGCAAGGTAGATAGCACTCCGGATGCAGATTCTATCTTCTGATAACAGGATTTGCCTTTCTGGCAACGGCTCCATTGGGGTGGATAGAAAGGGAAAGCATGTCACACGGACAAAAAACGGTGCCGCTTACGCAACGTTGCCACGTGCTGACCATCGTTTTCGTTTTGATGTACAGGGTGTTCCTTAATGAAATGCGAATATTTGAGGGTGTGAAGATACCAGTGACAAAAGGTCACACGCCTTGGAAAATCAATGAGAAGTAATGCCTGCACTCTTAAAATATGGTAATCATATAACAAAAAATCCACTAAAATTCTCCAATCAATTTGATGGCAAATATTTAAGTGTCTTCAGCAAGACAACAATGAATATTAGAAAATCGACTTTCTGGAAAAGCACGATCGGGATATCTCTGGTGATAAATCAATTCAAGAGAGATCATTTATTTTAAATTGAACGGTCAAAAAACCATTGGCGTACCATTTTCTTCTTAAAAAGTCGAAGTCAATACCCGTACGCACGCCACTGTTAAAGCTAAAAATTATTTTTGTATTGAAAAATATGCAGCTTCATTAACTTTCACTACGTACTGAATATCAGTGAAATATCTGAAGCGGTTTTGAAAATATTAATTAATTTCCATTTTTTTTCTAAAATTTCAACACCCCGAGTTTTTGCAAGGAAACATTTTTGGAACATAGTTTATAAAGCAAACTAACATTAATTTTTCATGTAGATTCATGGGAGCATAAATGCGTATGCCAGACGATTTTGGACTCTGAGGGTTTTGCGCGGTTTCATCTTAAAATTGTAATAAAGGATTCATGCTATCTCGGCACGGTACACGATCATTGAGGCAGTTATTGGAACATACTACATAGTAGCAAAAAAATGCGCTGTCATCTAAGAAGACATACATATAAAAGATATAGTAATTTTGATCTCTACTTCAAAAAGACCTCCGTGGTGGCCGAAAAGTCAGTGAAGAGTAATTTCCAGGTATGTGGTTCCATCTGGCCAGAAAACGATGCAGTTCTATCAGCACGAATCAGTTTCAGTTGTGTTCTAGAACATAATAATATTTGTACTGTGTCGTCGTGGGTGGTAACAAAATACATTACATCGGCGTAGTGAGATCTTTAGCCTACAAACTGGAATATATTACCAGGAAGATGAATAGGAAATAACCCGCTTCTTTGTCGTATTGGAATATTCGGTTCGGAAATAGACGTTTCCGTTCCCGTTTTTATTGTGGGTAGCTTACAAAAGATACATAAAACATGTATTCCGAAACGATTCATGAATATTTATCCAGTCAGTTAACATTTATTATACACACAAATACCAACAGAATTGCGGTAGTGCAAACCCTGTAGCATGTTTGAAAGAGATATATTTCGACCATAAAAAATTATTTGGATTCGGATGCCTCGAAAACGTCTGGAGTTTGCCAACATGTTTTTGGCAGATTATTCAGCTGAAGAGTTGCACAGCACATCAGCGGCTTCTCCCGAGATCCCGCGTTGCACAACACCAGAGCTTCAAGGTCATATTAAAGATCTCAAGGTGCGTAAAGCGCCTGGGGAGGATCAAATTACTAATAAGGCGCTGAAGCTGCTTTCACGGAAGTCCTTGACTTATCTCGTGGTTATTATCAATTCCATGCTAAGGACCCAGTTCTTTCCATCGGCGTGGAAGACTGTGGTAGTTATAATGATTCCAAAGAAAGTGGGTTCGATATTTCCCCAGGACTATCGTCCTATCAGCCTACTGTCTGCTCCGTCTAAGCTCGCTGAAAAGGTGATTCTACGTCACCTTGCGAATTTCTAGTCAGATCACCATGTGATTCCTGGCGTGCAATTTGGATTTCGGTCTGAGCATAGTACGGAGTTACAGGCGGTTAGGCTTGTAGAGCGAGTTACCAGGGGCTTCACCCTTAACGAAAGTACTGACATCTTGCTTCTGGATGTCTCGAAGGCATTTGACAAGGTGTGGCACAAGGGCCTTCTCTATAAACTAATTCAAAAGGGCTTTATAGTTTGGCTCCTAAAACTTTTGAAATATTTCCTTGAAGGTAGGAAATTTCGGATCAAAATTAATAATGTCGGCAGTACAGCTCATCAGGGCCGGCGGCTCTCAGGGTGCGGTTCTAGGGCCAATCCTTTACCCACTCTTTACGCATGATGTCCCTTGTCCTAGCGACTGTTAAGTCTATCTATATGCTGACGACACTGCACTGGTGGCCCAGTCGCGTACCAGGAATCTGGTTTACGATAAGTTACAAAGTGCGGTGGATGAGGTATTGGAATGGGCAGATCGGTGGCTAATCTAAATTAATTACTCGAAAACGCAGGCTATGTATTGTACAAAAAAACGTAGCGGCACCCCGCCCGAGATTCTAGTGAATGGAGCTCACATACTAATGGGAAATTCTGCTAATTATCTCGGTGTCACTCTTGACAGGGGGATGACCAAATTACGTTTCGGCAACTCTACCCTCTACTTCTACTATGTAGAACCTCAAAATTAAGTTTGGTTAACAAAGTTTGGCTATACAAGATGGTTATCAGACCAGAAATCATTTAAGCATGTGCAGCATGGTGTTTTCTTGCAAAACGCATATTCGTAATCTGCAGGTTTTGCAGAACAGAACCTTGCGAACCATCACTAACGCACCATGATATGTCTCCAACGAGATCTTTCACAGAGATCTCGACATCCCTTACCTAAGGGACTATATCAAACATCAAGCGCAGTAATGTTGTAGTCAAGCGGAATCGCACAGCAACCCTCTGTTGCGTGAGTCAGTAGACAACACAGTCGAGCAAGTTCACAAGCACACAAGACCGCGGCTCGCACTGTGATCAAAATCAAATCGTGCAATTCTATATCCAACAAAAGTTACTATTTTTGCCACACACAAATTCCTAAATTAATTTTTGGATTAATTTAAATTAACCGAATACCAGTTAACAATAGCAAGGCATCGCTTTAACCAGCGCACTTCACCCTCTTTGCTCTTCCCCCTTCCTTCCTTTCTTTCTTCTTCCTTTCTTTCTCCCTGACTTCGTATGGTGTCTGGGCAACCAGACCTGACAAACCTACTGACCTGCGATACTTTAACAAAGAGCGAAGGTGCCACGGACTGCTCTGACGGACAATGACGAACAGAGAGAATAGAGATCGTAATAATATAGCCATGTCTCGTCACCTGTCACGATGCTGTTCACATACCGAGATTGCCCGTTATCAAATATTTTCAGCATCTTTCGGTACCAAGTCGTTCGAAGAGTCGTCTGCAGTGATGTTTTTCTCTGTTATTGACGTTCGCGGCCTTCCTTTCCTCTCAGCGTCCTCCAGAGTGAAATTGCCCCTTTGGAATTATATGTACCACCTGAATAAAGTCTGAGCACTGGTCTATGCTTAAACTACGCGTAAAGTTATACAGTAGAACTGCCCTTACTAAGTGACCACGATGCAGTCCGCACTTTACACTATCAATACGAATGAACAACTAAATCAACAGACGTGCTGCTGACAGCTACTATGCACTCATGGACATGTCTCAACATGCAGTAACAAGCAGCCTCCTGCGTCCGTTTGTTAAGTCATATTGCAAAACTTTTATGATACCCTTTGTACTTTCTAAATTAGAATGAGTTATTTAATACGGGGTGTTCAAGAAGGATGGATACTCTACTTCGTAAGCTTACAAAGAGGTGAAATAAAACATTGAGAAATGCCAATCGCGGCTACAGCAACACAGTACCTTCATAAACGTGCACCGCAAGTTTCGAAGCAAACGGTAACAGTGTCGTCAGTATATGAGTTAAGGCGGTCGTGGTAGGCACGATGGATTTATCTGCAGCAGAAGCGAGTTTTATTGTGGAACATTATTTTCGATCGAGTTCGTTCAAAATCGTGCGGGAACGGTTTCAGGAGAAGTTCGGGGATCAACGAAGCTTGCACAACACAACGATAAAGCGAGTGGTCGACCGTTTTCAGAATGAACATAATCTGGTGAGACGAAAGGGCGTCGTCAGCGCAGTGTAAAAACGCCAGAAAAGATCGAAGTGGTGCGGCAAGCAGTTACAGCTAACCCTCGCCTCTCAGTGCGAAAATTAGCGCGCATGCATGAAATGTCTCTTGGCAGTATACACAGTACTTTTCATAAATTGAAGCTGTATCACTATCGAATTGAGCTACGGCAAGAATTGAAACCTCCAGATTACGCTCATCGGACTCAATTTTGCCGCTGGTTTAATTCTTTTGTGCGCCAAGTTTGATACGGTCTCCTTCTCTGATGAGGCTTGGGTGCATTTAGGGATTATGTAAATGCACAGAATTACCGTCTATGGGGAAGTGAAAATCCTCATGCCTATGTGGAAAGAGGGTTACACCCTTAGAAGATTGGGATATGGTGCGCTGTATCGCGCGCACGAGTTGTTGGATCCTTCTTCTTCACTGAAACCATCACTGCGGAGCGACATCAACAAATCCTCGAGTTGTTTATTGCGTCTTTGGAGCCGGAGGAACGTAATAAGCAATAGCTAGTTTCAGCAAGATGGGACCACAGCTCACACCGCTGGTTCGACAATGAATTTCCTAACTGAATTTTTTCGAGACCGCATTATTTCGCCAACATTGTGGCCACCACGTAGCCCTGACTTGTCGCCTCCAGATTTTTATTTATGGGGCTGCATCAAAGACAGGGTATTCCAGAACCCACCCACCTCAATCCCAACCCTAGAAGCGCGTATTACAGAGGCTATTAACGCAATAACACCAGCAGTCTTACATAAAGTGTTCCGCAATATGCAGAGAAGGGTAGGAGCCTGTCTTCGAGCGGATGGTGGACACTTCGAGCATATGCTTTAGGTGTTATCCTCTTATTCGAATCCATATTTTTAAGTATTTTTTAGTGACTTTTTATAATAAATTGTGCGAGTTTGTAATCAGAGTATCTATTTTTCTTGAACACCCTGTATAGGAACCCATCAGTTGCTGGTTTTTTAACTTGCATAGCTGCATTTTTCAAATCGAGCGGGATTGTGGAGCGTGTCGTTTTGGACACAAAGAAGACAGTCACAGCTAAGTTGTACACGTAACAGTGCCTGCCCAAAGTCATAGAGTCTATGAAAAACCTGCGGCCAAAGTCAAGAATGGACACTTGGTACCTCCACCATGACATCGCTCCAGCTAACCGCACCAAAGCTTGCACCGAGTATTTGACCACGACTGGACTGAAACTTATTGAGCACCCTCCTTACAGTCCAGATCTTGCTCTCTGCGACTTTGCACTGTTTCCGCATGTCAAAATGAAGCTAAAAGGAAAACTGTTTTCTAGCGAGGGACAACGAGTGTGCCGCACTTTCGGGTGAAACTTGGCGGAGCTGGTTTAAAGACTGGCTTTGGCGGATGGAGAAATCTATTGAATGTGGTGGAAATGACTTTGAACGTTGAAGCTGTATTGCAAAACTTTTACAGTGCCCTTTGTATCTGGCTCCTCAGGAAGGAAGTTCAAACTGTCCCTAATCTATCTTCTACTTTTTCACCACAAACCTGCCCGAATTTTTCTCATTAAGCTTTCCTTGGCGTGAAAAGTCAAGCGCGTCATCACTTTGTAGTATCTCCCTGCAAAAATGTACAAGAGATTTTGTGTTTTCTCATTACAGCGAGAGAAGGCTGGCTGTAGTAAATCCCTTTTCATGCAAATCCATGCAAAATCCCCTCGCAAACCTAAAATTCCTCTTAGGCGATCGTAAATTTTTTATCGTGCTGGTAGCGTATACATATATATTTTTATCTGGCTCCGGTGGATTATTTTTTCCGAGGTGTATGAAGACTCCTATCTAGAAGACCGTGAAAAAAGGGAAACGCAGATAACGCGCATAAAATGACGTCATAATCGTCCGCTACTATCCACCACCTACTGAAGTTCTTTTTTAGTGGGAGAGGTCAATTTCTAACCTTGATGACAAGCTGCAGTTATTGATCTTTCCGAAAACAGTTTCCCAAGCGATTATACATGTTTTTGATATTAATGTGATTTCTTTTTGGAACAGTTTACCAAAGAGGGTTCAACCAGTTTACCTTTTAATAGCTCCGTCAGCCTTAACTAGTTGAAAAGTTGCTTCAACAACATCCACTTTGTAGCCTTTACTGTGCCTTAATATTGAGGTTTTGTCTTTGTAGCCATTTCCTTATCAAGATTGTCATTTCCTTCCTTTACTCTTGTGAGGAACATATATATATATATATATATATATATATATATATATATATATATATATATATATATATATAACAAGAGCCAACCTACACATTGTAGTATAAAATGGCTAGAAGACCTCGAATTTTCAAGGCGACATCTAACCGCAACCACACAGCCGCTTATAGCCACTTGCTGTGGTACTTCAAGCCCAAAGGATCTACAAACAGAAAATGATCATGCGGAGAAAGGTATATAACAAAAAATAGGAAAATAATGGGCAAAGTCCGCAAGGTTGGCTCTTGTTGTGGACTTCGTGTGTGATTTTTTCCCCTCCCCATCTTCGTTTCCTCTGGTTACACCCATACCCGGATGTATGGGCATGTGTATCTACTTTTGTATTTGCATATGTGCATTCATTTCGGGCCTGATGAAGCCAACCAGCAGAAATACGTATCGCTCCTGTTACCTATCCTATTTTCTGCTCGAATCCACTTTCCTTCTTTTTGCGGATTTTGCCCATTATTTTCCTATTTTTTGTTATATACCTGTCTCCGCATGATCATTTTCTCTTTGTAGATCCTTTGGGCTTGAAGTACCACAGCAAGTGACTGTAACCGGCCGCGTGGTTGTGGTTAGATGTCGCTTGGAAAACTCGAGGTCTACTAGCCATTTTATACTACAATGTGTAGGGTGGCTCTTGTTGTGGACTTCGTGTGTGATTTTTTCCCTCTCCATCTTCGTTTCCTCAGGTTACACCCGTATTCGGATGTATGGGCATGTGTATCTACTTTTGTAGTTGCATGTGTGCATTCATTTCGGGCCTGATGAAGCCAACCAGCAGAAATACGTATCGCTCGGGTTACCTATCGTATTTTGTGCTCGAATCCACTTTCCTTCTTTGCTGATTTTGCCCATTATTTTCCTATTTTTTGTTATATATATATATATACGAAAATATATATATATATATACAGGGTGACTTTGAAGTTGAATCATTAATTTTCAGATAATGATTATAGAAGGAAGATAAACCAAAATATGTGTGTAAAAATAAAAAAAAAATAAAAAAAAATTTTACCTTGTTTTATAAAGTATCCTCCCAACAAGTATTTCAGTGCGGACCTGTATTTAATCGCGAGGTCTTGGAGCACCGGCATGCCCTCTCCTGTGAGGTCCTAAGTCACCTGATTCACGAGCCCGTTGTACTAAATTAACAAAGGCACGAGGGGTTGGTTGCACTCGATTGGGAAACCGATCCGCATAAACATGTGCCATTTTTTATTTCGTTTGAGCCACGCAGCAAACACCACTATTCACTCACGCGTTACCGACTGACACATCGACTGAATAAAAACATCGTGATCAGCGTTTCAAATTCTTTCGCTTTTTTGTTTCCGATGGGATGAACCGATAAGGCGGATTATATCCGTTGTTGTCAAACACGAGCACATAATATTATTATTGAGACAGGGCGGTACTCAAACTTCTAAAGGGCTATAACTTTGTTACTTTAATTTTACCACAAAAATGTTAAAGGAAAAAAATATTTCTTTTGATCAGATCTACTCACTGTGAAAATAAATGACTCAACTTCGAAGTCACCCTGTATATATATTACTTGAGCAGTAGTCATTACCATTGCGAACGACCAGTTGGGTAAAAAATACAATTAATTAATTGGGAAATTGGAAAACCTTTTAGGCTTTAGCAAACTCTTTTAACGGTAATCTCGAGCTTTCGGCATTCTCTATGGAGCCATCTTCAGGAGCTGAAATCACAATTATGCTGCTAGCAACCAATACGGGAAAGATTTAAATTGTCAAATAACTTACTCGTCGTTGAGGTTGTAGCCGAATGGTGTTTCAAAACGAACGCGTGGATGAGAGTACTTGTTACAAATATAAAACCAAACGGACGGACACATTGGGTTAATTGATAACGACGGAAACCATCGTTATGTGTTAACATTATATATCAATACACCTGAACACATTAAAAATTAGCGAAAAGTAATTATGGAGACAAAACCGGAACGTCTCTTCTAACCTCCTACATCTGCTTCACGTGGAGAAGATGAGCGGACGGGAAGAATGATGCGTCGACAGATGACAGGTTGGCAATGTTTCAATTAACAGGATAAACAATTGGAATTGTTGTGTGAGAATATATATACAGGGTGGCCAAACACGTGACGTCATAAAAAAAAAATTAGATTCCCCACATCAAGAGGAACCCAAATCACCCCCATATATATGGTCCGATTTTGTTTAGTTTAGGAGTTATGATTTTTTTTCGGATTTTTCGAGAATTTTTGAGTTCTGTGTTTATTTTTACCATAACTTCGTTAATAATTGTGATAAATGCCTGCTTTTTTCACGATTATGTAGCTAAGACCTAAGGCTTAACTATCATATAATCATTCAAGTCATGTAACTAATACTACTTTTTAATTTTTTTCAAAATCTTCGAACATAACAAAAAAGTAAAAAAGTGCAACAACTTTGAACGTTTATAAAAAATTGAAAAAACATGTTCTTACTATTCGTAAGTATCTTAAAAACTTCCTTACGGTATCAGCTATTTACCGTAAAAATTTCATCAACCTAGCTTTACTACATGCTACCGTAATTGTGGCTCAAATAGAACCGAACCCAAAATTGGATAACCCTCTGCTCAATAGAAATTGTTAGTTTCGGAAAAAAAATTTGCAAAAACCACAAAAACACGTTTGATTTTTACTGAACAGCAGATTATTATTCATTTATGTTATTTACAAGAGGTTTTCAAAATGTCTGCCTCTAACAGAAATGCACAGTGTACACTACGTATGAAATTTTGTTTTAAATCTCTAAATGCTTGTGTGTTGTTTTTCAACACATGTGTCGCTTCTTGAATTTTGTTCCCCAATGAATTTTCATTTGCACATTCTTGGGCGAATGTTATGTCTTTAAAATATCCCCAAACAAAAAAATCAATGGGGTTGAGGCGGACCACAACCTGAGCATTACCCAGACCACCGTGTTTTTATTAACACACATAACACTTTCATGGCAGGCCGCATTCCAGGACGAGGAAGCAATGAAGGATATCCTACAGCTGATCCGGATCGCAGAGAAGTAGTACTTGAAGAAATTAGCCGGAATCCCTCAACGAGTACGAGATCTATGGCACAAAACCTTAGAATACCACGAACATCGATACAAAATATTCTTCATGAAGAAGGTTATCATGCCTATCATGTTCAAAGAGTTCAAGCGTTGATGCCTTCAAATTACCAGTTAAGAGTGGATTTCTGCGAGACAATGCTGCGAAGACAACGAGAGGATCCCGATTTTTTTGATAAAATTTTATGGACTGACGAGTCACGTTTTGAAAGAACAGGGATATTCAATATCCATAATTTACATACTTGGGCTGTTGAAAACCCCCACCAGTCAAGGCCGTCGACATTTCAACACCGTTTTAGTGTGAACATGTGGTCAGGAATATTCAATATGGAATTTATCGGTCCATTTGAACTGCCGTCAAGGTTGGATTCGGTAGCCTACAAAAGCTTCCTTGAAAATAGCCTACCATTATTGCTGGAAGATTCAAGCCTGGAAGCCAGACGGAACATGGTGTTCCAGAATGATGGTGCACCATGCCACAACGCAACGATCGTGCGAAACTACTTAAACGAAAGGTTCCCAGACAGATGGATCGGACGAAACGGACCGATACGATGGCCTCCACGCTCCCCTGACCTCAACCCCATTGATTTTTTTGTTTGGGGATATTTTAAAGACATAACATTCGCCCAAGAATGTGCAAATGAAAATTCATTGGGGAACAAAATTCAAGAAGCGACACATGTGTTGAAAAACAACACACAAGCATTTAGAGATTTAAAACAAAATTTCATACGTAGGTGTACACTGTGCATTTCTGTTAGAGGCAGACATTTTGAAAACCTCTTGTAAATAACATAAATGAATAATAATCTGCTGTTCAGTAAAAATCAAACGTGTTTTTGTGGTTTTTGCAAATTTTTTTTCCGAAACTAACAATTTCTATTGAGCAGAGGGTTATCCAATTTTGGGTTCGGTTCTATTTGAGCCACAATTACGGTAGCATGTAGTAAAGCTAGGTTGATGAAATTTTTACGGTAAATAGCTGATACCGTAAGGAAGTTTTTAAGATATTTACGAATAGTAAGAACATGTTTTTTCAATTTTTTATAAACGTTCAAAGTTGTTGCACTTTTTTACTTTTTTGTTATGTTCGAAGATTTTGAAAAAATTAAAAAGTAGTATTAGTTACATGACTTGAATGATTATATGATAGTTAAGCCTTAGGTCTTAGCTACATAATCGTGAAAAAAGCAGGCATTTATCACAATTATTAACGAAGTTATGGTAAAAATAAACACAGAACTCAAAAATTCTCGAAAAATCCGAAAAAAAATCATAACTCCTAAACTAAACAAAATAGGACCATATATATGGGGGTGATTTGGGTTCCTCTCGATGTGGAGAATCTAATTTTTTTTTATGACGTCACGTGTTTGGCCACCCTGTATATACAAACTGTTTGAGAATACTGCCAAAAAGGATACGCGATCATCAACCTCTATTTAACAGCCAGATCCGAGATTTATGTATACCATGACTTCTCCAGTTCCTTTATACGCCCACTCATCCAAGGCAATGTTTACCAAGCCTCTGTTGACTCTTACCCTTTGTTTGGCGCCAATGCATGAGCCTCTAGCCTGGGGTGATCGGCCCTCTCATTACCCGTCACTCCCTAGTATTCAAGGATTCAGATTGGGGTCACTTCTTTGAAACAAGCTGAACTAAAGGGTAGTGACTTACACTGAGTTAAGATTTATTATTTATGATATGCTATGGATCCTAGAAGCTCACGTTACATTATTTATTATTATTATTAAATATTGGTAACCTATTTTATTCCGTTGTTCATTCATATATCTTTTTGTTGCAGGTAAGAATATTTTTGACCCATCGGTGAACTGATTTTACTCTACGTCAAATACTGGTACGTATTGAGATTTTTATTTGCCTTGAAATGATTTAGAAAGGTATACCAGTTTATAGAACAGCCACATGATTTTGCGGCATTCCATCTTAAATCTACGAACGACATACTTTTTCTGAGATACATACTCAAAAGTTTTGCAATTCATCATTAACAACACTCTTCTGATCAATGGCATGCAAAAACAAAGTGTACATGTTCGTTACTCACTCACCAATTCGCTATTTATGTAACAATGCACAGTTTGAAGCTGTTTTTTAGTCAGCATTTCAATTAAAAATTATGATTCTCATCGTTTTCCAACTCCGGATTCAACCGCTGTGCTAAAGCGATCTACTAGGGGACTTTATTTGGTGACAAGGGCATCGCCAGGGTCCTAATGGAATTTTTCCTTTTATTGTTTCACCCGATTCGATGTAGAGGGAGAGTGTCGATGTTTATTTACGGAGAATGAACTAATAAAAAGATAATGGAAAGACAATAAAGCAGAGTTTGGAGACAAAAACGGCAAATACGATTTTTTCTTCGGAGTATAGAAATATAACGGAAAGACTGTCTGTTTTTCTATATCTTTTTATTTACGTGAAGTTTCTTATACTTTACGCAGAGAGGTGATTGACATCGGAATTTGTTACTAACGTGAGGTAGGGGATATTTTAAACCGGTCTAACTATCCTTAATTAAGTTTAAGGTTAAAGTGTCGTTTTTTTGATAGACGAGAATACGTCGTTGAGCCTTCCATATATTACTCTCGTTCATTCCGTAACTTCATAACACATTCATAATTTGAGGTACAAAAATAACGCAACATGAAAGTGAAGGGAGAAAGACGCCTTACGATAATTTAGATAACATTACAGGGTATCCCAGAAATAACACGCCAGAGTGACAAGGCATCGTTTTCGAGATATTGCCAAATTTAAGCGTTTTCAAAAAATCCCTACTTTTTGCTCCTTTTTGCCTGCTATGGCTATCAAGAATTTCTGCCCTATATTTTTTCCTGTGCTAAAAAAAATAAATGATTACATTTTGTTTCAATGTGAAAACCTTTAACAAAGTTCGACTAATTACTGTAAGAAAAATGTACCAGACTGAATCGGTAAAAGGTCATTGAAACTTAAATTTACATAGATTTTTTGCAACATCATCTACCCATTCTTTTGGAAGATTTGCCTCTTGAGACAGGAAGAAGGATGTGATTACAAACTGATGGGTGCCCTGCACACTATGCTAGTTCACTAAGGGGGTATCTTGATGAAAGGTTCCCTAGAAGATGAATCGGCTGGCTAGGGCCAATTTTGTGACCCTTACGCCTCCCAGACCTGAACCATCTGGATTGTTTTTATCGAGGATGTTTAAAAATTAAGGTCTATTGGAAACCAGTTCGATCAGCCGATAAACTGCCATCCTCGATTTCGTCAGGCAGCACCCGAAATAACCGATTTAAGTTTTAGACGTTTAAAAGGAAGATTTTTAAGAACATGCAGGTTGTGTATAAGAGTCGGGTTTAGACATTTTGAAAATCTTTTGTGAAAATAATAATAATGATAATAATAATCATTTATTTCAGGCAGTATTTACATTACAAGATGTTAATTTAATTTTCATTCATTTAATTTAAGATGTCAATAATGATTCCTAATTCTTTATTTGATTTGAATTTTGTAAAAGTCAATGGCATTAAAGAATACAACTTATGATGCCTGCATATACCAATGAATACAAAAGGATAAATGGATAGCTGTTTTAGACATTTCCTAAAATAAAAAACTATAACAACTAGAAAGTTGTGATTTGGTCACAAACGACAGCTGCACTTTTTATTTGTAGTATTTCGCAAGTATTACGACTTCAATGACAAAAGTTGGAATTACTCAGTTTTTAGTAAAAAGAACATACAAATGTTA
The DNA here is from genome assembly GCA_963669975.1 of Acanthoscelides obtectus. NCBI lineage: Eukaryota > Metazoa > Arthropoda > Insecta > Coleoptera > Chrysomelidae > Acanthoscelides > Acanthoscelides obtectus. The sequence goes on from CAVLJG010003467.1 coordinate 196,262, forward strand.
TACTATTTTTGAAATAGCATTGAATAGCTAGTTTTTAAGGTCATTTGCATTCAGTCTGGTAGATTTTTTTACAGTAATTAGTCAAACTTTAGTATAGGTTTTTGCATCGAAACCAAATGTAGTATTTTTTTCAGAATAGCGTGCTAGTTTTCAATGAAATGAATACTCGGTTATCTCAACCAACTATTAATTGTAGCCCAGGAAAAAAATCATAAGTTAGAAGTTCTTTATAGCCATAACAGGCAAAAAAGGAGCAAAAATTATGGATTTCTTGAAAGAGCTTAGAAGTGGGAATATCTCTAAAACTAGAAAACTTTTACTACGGTCATGTTGATTTTACCTGATTGATCTGAAGCCAACCTACCTCCCGTGTCACTCTGTCGTCTGGGAAACGTGTTGTATTTGGATTGACATAACAAATTGTCCTTATGCCTTCATTGTGGTTCCTTTGTAGTGTCAAACGCTTCTTTATTTGATGATTGACGATGAAGCATTGGAGAAATTCATTGCCTTGAAAACAACTTGTTACATACCCTACAAATCTCAGAATCTGATCACATCATTGTAAAGTTCTACACGTAAATCCTAGGTAATATTAATACATTTAGATTCTCCGTAGCGATCAACTGACTACATCGCTTGTATCATTCTATCCGTATGTCATTACGGGAATCTCTGTGAGATGATGTAAGCGACGGTGGATGACGTCATTGGCTGGCGGCATTCATTTCTCGCTGCGTACCCGGCCTGAATGTGGCAAAAATAATCGCAGCAGTCAACGCCTTTGAAGTTGGCTGACTCATTGTTTGCATTTTTTATCACAGTACATAAAGAAAAGTTTATACGACTTTATAGACGACCTACTTTTCGATGGTGGATGACGTCATAGACTAACGTCTGCGAACTCATCTAGCTTATGATACTATCAATTCTTTATTCCATGCAATTCCAATTCCATATTTGTGTTGAGTACACCAAATTGTTTACACAAGTCAAAAGAAAAAAAATACAAAAAGCAGCACAAATGACTGATTCTCAAATTGTTTATAATATGCATCAATTTATATGATACATTATCATTCTATAAAAAGCAGATACAAGTCGTATGAAATTTTTGATTGAAAGTAGGAATAACATCTTAGAAGAAGAACTGACTGAGAGATATTTTGATTCAAGTTCCTTATCACATATACAGGGTATTAATAAAGTATGTAGACAAACTTTAACCATCGCATCCTTGGTCAATTTGAAGACGAAATTTCCATATGAACATGGGTCCGCAACGGCTTTGTTTTCAAGCTAGAGCATATTAGCACTAAAAGGAATGATATTGTTCTAAAAAATGATAAAAGAATGGAACGTATTAATTAAGTGTGCCCTGTGGTGAATATCACATAATTTACAGCTGTTTTCAAACCCTCCATGTACCTAGATACGGATGTTATGCAGTATTTTTTGAAAAAATAGCACGACATTGATTTGTTTTGACCGCAATACTTTTAATATTTAAGCACTGCACTTATCTAGACACCTATGACGTACCCGTTTCTATTGTTGTCGTTCTATTCGAATGTTACTGGTCAAAACTATTGACCTTCTAAATAATTTTTTTTACAAAAATACAGGATAATACTATTTTCATCCACGTTCATATTGAGTCTCAGCAACTTGTAAAACATGCAAAATTGATCATAGGTTATACCAACTGTTCAATAAATACGTTTCATTATTCATAGAAATATTTGGAACAGGACTCGTATTTCTTTAGTGATAGTGCTCTAGCTTGAAAAGAAAGCCGTTACGTTTCCATGTTCATATGAACATTTAGTCTTCAAATTGACCAAGGATTGGATGGTTAAAGTTTGTCTACATACTTCATTAACATCCTGTATGTACTATACAGGGTGTCCAATATGTACCACGACAAACTTAAGGAAAATGTAGGCTTTGGACTTACCTTCCAAATAACAAAAACTTACCTATATCAAAGTGTCACCGTTTTTGAGATATTGAATTTTTTCTTAAATTTTTAAAAAACGTACCTTTTCATCTGTGGTCTTTAGCTGCACGTGCAAATAAGGTTATACTTTGTTCATTTTTTCTATAAAATACTTCTAGATAGTTGCTTTATCATTTACAAATGCAATGTAGTTAAAAGATATTAAGGAACCATGATAAAATAAGGACTATTTTGGGATTTATAACTTTCTGTTATTTTTTTTTTATTTAACAGATAGTACCGCATCAACCTCGTATGGTTATTAGCGACGTGGATGGCACAATAATCTATGTATTGAAGTACATGTCAATGTATTTGATAAATTTCACAAGTTTATCGGTTTGATGCAGTAACACTTCACTGATGTCATTAGAAAGGTGGTTGAGACTTCTGGCATTTTGATAAGTAGCGCACTCCCATCAGGATGTGAACCACCGTGAGCCGCTGGTTGCACGTTGATACAAACTGGGGCATCGGTTCCTTCGAAGACGTGCTTGTGAGTCACTAGTGTGTGGCCTATCCGGAGACGTGACATAATTATCTGGTTCCTTCTTCCTGAAGGTAGGATGAATCGCGTGTTGACATCTGGAGCAATTGCGAGTAGTTTGCTGTGACTGCCATTCCATTTCTGTTGCCAAAGACTGGTTATGTGCACTTTTATTAGTCATTTCAAATCTTGGTAGGGTGTACGAATCACACTTCTGACTTTCTGTTATTGTTTCCTCAACTTTGACCATTTGTGGTGAAACAAAAATGTACTGGGCTATAACCCCTAGTAACTTCACCGATTTTAGTGTATCGGCCTCAGGCTAAAAATGATCATCTGAGACTTCGTTTCATTGATGGTCAACTTACTAGTAGCTATCCAGTTTGCTAGATTATTCTTATGAGCCTCACAGTCAGATATCAATGAAGTTGAAGAGGCATCGTTATTCATCAAGGTAGTGTCATCAGCTGATAGGATTAAGTTATTATTCACATTATAATTAGTTATATCGTTTACGTAAATTATAAATGAAATAGGTCCTAATACCGAGCCGTGCGGTACCCCGTGAGCAGCTACTAACTGTGAGTATCATGAAGCTTTAAAGAATATAAATTGTCGGCGATTACTCAAGCATCCGTATCGCAGTATATGAAAGAACATTTCAAGCTATTTTCCATTGATATGCCGCTACAGGGCAATATCCTTGAGATGCAATACCTGACGGTGTATGACGTCATTATTGGCGGCATTTATGTCACGTTACTTATTTTTTTGGATCTCACTATCTCATCACAGTACACGAAGAACATTTTATACGACCTTATGAACGAGCTATTTCTCCATTGATGCCTCTAACGAGCAATCTCCATGAGATAATGTACTCGGTTGGAGGATGACGTCATAGACTGGTGGATTCTGTATCACGCTGCGTACTCGGGCTGAACGGACAAAAATAATCCCTGTCGTCGTCGCCTGGGAAGTGAGCTGGTTAACTCACGCTGCTTTGCCACGTAGCGTCACCGCTTGCCGCAACCTATCTGGCTCCCAGACGGCTGTGGTGATTGCGGTGACGTATTTTGTCCGGCGCGGTGCGGTGATCTCTCGACGATGGGGGAATGCTGCAGAATTTGTAGAAATATGCAGCTTTTTGCTTTGCCATTCAACTTCAGAAAGTAGTCGTAATATTTTCTTGCGGAAACGTCTGCAATACCATTAGATAATTGTCTAGGCGTTCTGAGCTCAAGTCGCCATTTTGATAAACCTGTTTATCTTTTCTTCTCGTCAAACCTACCTAAGCTAATTATTGGAGCATTTCTTTATGTCATTTTGGTTTCGTGAACGTTGACTGTGTACTCAATAGATTATTGGGATCTATTCGGACTGTTGTTGTGAGTATGACATTTATATAGATTTTATATCGATTTGTTTGACATTATATTGTTTTTTCGTGATATTATGTAGGTTTTTCTACCAGATGTTAACTTATCACTAGCTGATGGACACGTTGTGAACTCGTTTTGTAGTTGTACGTGTTGCCTAAACGTCATCAGGCTTCAGTTATCAATAAGCCGTATTCATAAAACAAAGCATATCCTAATCCTATTTTTGAAGGAAATCCTCCAGATGGTATTTATAATAATTTGAAGTAAATGCTTTTGCTTTTTAAGTGTAAGCATATCCTTCAAAGCAGTGACATAATGTATTCTTCACCTTATACTTGGCATAGGAAGCATGTCCTTCAAAAATGCTAGGTGTGGTCAATAGCAGACTCAACTTCGTAACGAAAGGTGGTCAAACGATGATGGCGGAAATTGTGGATGTTAGGGATGTTAAAACGTACAAACCTCGTTTACCTTCACTTGGTCGTGACTTCAAAAAATTATATCGGTTCGACGAGGCAAATGTACAATGGCTTGTGGACAGATTTTTAGTTGAGAATGAGGAAACTCGAGGAGGAGCACTTTCATGTATTCATAAAATGAAGATATGTCTTCGCTATCTCGGTAACCCTGGATATCAACAAGGTATTGGTCAGGAACTTGGTGTTAGTCAAGCAACGGTATCTCGGACTGTGGATAGAGTTGTGAACAGCATAGTTGCACAGTCGAACGAATGGATCAAGTTTCCAACTACCAACCATGAACTGATGGAGGCCAAGCGGATATGGCAAAGCATGTATAAATTTCCGACAGCAATTGGTGTAACTGATTGTACACATATAGGAATCCTAAAATCAAATCGCTGTGTAGATGAGTATATCAACCGAAAGGGAAACCTACTTTAAATGTGCAAGCCACTTGTGATGCCAGAGAGATGTTCACAAGTGTTGATGTCAGTTGGACTGGATCAGTGCATGATTCCAGAATATGGAGAAATTCACAGGCTAGATCACAACTAATAAATAAAGCAAATGTACTACTTGGCGATGACGGTTATGGTATTGAGCCATGCCTTATGACTCCCTTCAGAAATCCTGCTCCAAGTGCAGAAATAAATCATAATAAGCTTTTAAAACAAAAAGGAGTTATAATTGATCCTACAGTATGTTTGCCGCGTAAAGTTGGAAAATGTGCTGAAAATAAGTATTGCTTGTATTGTACTCCATAATGTTGCGAAGAGCTTGGGCGATCCTGACTTTGACTTAATTGAACAAGACCCAGATGAAGATTAAGGAAATCATGAGAATGACGAACTTTCTCTCCGAAAACTAGGTCAAATAAGATATATATATATATATAATAAGAAGAAACTTCAGTATTGTAATAAATAGTTTTACTGATCAAAGTGTATTTATAAGTTATAATAAGTTTTATTTTTGTGAACATCATAAGTTACAGGTGGCTTCTGACACTACATCATTTCTAGTTTCATTTTATAATACATACTCTTGTTGTAAAATACTTTTTGATACTGCCATAATAGCACTAGACGTTGCAGTTGTTTTGTAGTTAACCCTTTGGTTTTCTCAGTTTCGTATTTCTCTGTTGCTAATTTTCTTTTTGGTGACAATGTCTTCTGAATTGCTGGCGCCGTAATACTGTTTGCTCACTGAGCTGGGTATATAGTTCACTTCCTTCTTCTTGAACACTACCAACCTGAATGGTACCTCTAATTTTCCCAATTGTAGGCTTACAGTCACCTTCCATAGCTTTCAGTAACTTTCTTTCCCGATCTAATATTTTAATTTGCTTTATTACCAGTTTTTTTTAGATGCCTTTGTCTTCAATCTTGATGTCGTGTTGTTGATTTTTTTTATTAAGTCTTTAGTATCTAATGGTTTACCGAATGTAGATTCGTATTTTTTCAACATATTCTTCAAGGCATCGTCCTATCTCATTTTTATTTTTCGAACTTGTGACTTTTGCAAAATAATGGGAGCAATGGCAATTTCATCTGCGATGAACTGCAGGCCGTTGCTATTATTTTCTGTAGTTTCCTCGTCACTTGAGGATGACATGGTCTGTGTAAGCTCTGAAGTACAACTGTCAGTGATGCTGAGTGAACGAACTCTCACGTCAACTACATGCTGGAACAAGTCAGGCCATGTCGCTCAAGATACAAATACCAGTCAACCTTTTACTTCTTCTTGTAGGAAATCCTCGCGAGTATAAGGCAATCAGTATGAAAAGAAAAAGTCCAGAAAAGATGGAATGCAATGAAGATTCCAACTTTTCTGCACAATCACAGAAAGGGGGTTAACATTAGCTTCCGGTAGCTCAGTCGGTGGCATGAAGACATCTACAGGCGTGTAGCTGTGTGTCGACCATGGCATGGCTAGAGGATAGAAGAACAAACAGAACACAAAAATTTAACAGATTTTATTTAACAAAAAAAAAAAGGCATTTTCATTACATTATAATTTTACAAAAATAACAAAATAAGTTTTTAACGCTATCGACTTATCTTTTGCTGGTCCATTTTGACTCGACTGAAGCCAGGATGGCCAGGGGTTTGAAGGAGAGGTCCCAGTTATGAGGGGTGACCTCCATATAGTGGCTTCACAACCAGTTGTAGGCGAAGTTAAAGGCGATGGCGCTGCCAAGGTACATGCATGGGTGAAAATATTGGCCAAGGCTAGGCAAAGTGAAAGGGAAAGAGAAAGGGGGTGGCCCCAATCTGAAAAAGAACCGTGTGCATTAGCAACGTGCCCTAATGGCCAAGGCATTTCCAATCTCAGTCTGCCTCAAAAGAGAACCAACGATTTTCTAGATTAGAATTACATTATATAGTTTGATAAAATCAAACCGAAAATTGGAAATGCCTTTCATAAAATAAAATCATGAAATAGCAAAAAAAGCGTAGAACAAGATGGTGGTCATCAAAAATTTCTCCACATGCTTCTGATATAAAAACATAATCATCGAATATTCATAATCAACGTACTTATAATTTCACTGAACTATGAATATATATACGCGCACAGAGGTAAAATCGATGTGGATCGATTTCCACCTCGATTTGATTAAAGTTATGGCGAATGATCGAAGTAGTCGAAAATGACGTTCGATGGATATTTTAAAATCGTACAAGAAATAAATCACTTACATATCGATTATCTATAAACTACAGGCTGATCCAGAAATAAAACTGTATAGTATTATAAAACTCACCATTTTTGTCCTATACGGACACACATTCTAGAAATCTAGCACATGGTGCTATATAACCTTGTGCTACTGAGAAGAAATTTCTAGCCGTTGTTCGATCGGCGGCTCAGGTGAAAAGGAAGCGCGAGGAAGATCGCAGATCAGGAACTCCGCATCAAGCGCTCCAAGCGGAAAATTTTCCAAGCAAAAAAGCTAGAGATGGGATTAATGAAATGATAATCGAGAAGTGATTTAATAAATACGATCGGACGGTGAAACCGTTACACTCGCCCCAACTTAACCAAAAAAAAAAAAAATCGAAGAAGCATTTAAGAATTTTTTTTTTTTTTTACTAGGAAATTGAAAGTTATCACGGAAGGTCAAATGTACAACCATTCGACCAGATAACAAGTAGTAAAAGTAAGGTAGAAACAAAAATGTTAGAAGAGAATTGGAAGAAAAAGGGATAGCCTCAAGTCTACCAAACAAGAGGGATGGTTATAGCACCAACTCGCTGAAAAGTACAGTGAAGTTGCACCTAAAAAAAACTATCATCATATGATGAAAAACCCAAAACATAAAACATCGTCATACCTAAGACGAGAAAAATAATAAACCAAAAGTTTCAGCAGTAGTCCAAGCATGAATCACAATGGCATCCAAAATGCACGACTGACTACTAAAAACTTCAAAACTAAGTAAGTACCTAAACCATAAGAGGTACTAAAAAAAATAATAATCTTTCTCAAAACAATAATTGCCAGATTATCTCGCAATACTCCAAACCCAAAAAGAATATCATCTACAGTGATATTTTAAACCAATATCCAATATAAAAAAAGTGCATTACTATTTTCAAAATATGAAAATCAAAAGAAATTAACAAATTCCATTAGGAATTCAAGTCATATAACAAAACAATTTACAAGTACTAAACCAATGAAAACTTGATCACGAAGGTATTTTAATCAAAAAAAATGTTAACTAAGTGCAGTTCTGATTCCACAAAAAAATTGTCGGGCGCCAGCAGTCTGTAAGACTACAAAATAATTCAAAATATTTTCAGAGAATTAAAGTATATAAGGGACATTCATGAAATATTGAAGTAAGATTTTCAAAGTCAAAATATAGCTTAAGTTCAATCAATGAACTAAAATTCAAGAGTAAGTTCAATCAAAATTTTCGGGTCATGTGACAACATAAGAACCAGACCAAAAAAAAAAATTTGAAGTACAATATAGAAAAGAGCAAAATAAATTTCCAAAAAAAACTAAGTGCAACACAAGTGCAACTGTAAATCTAATAGTGTTAAAATCATAAAGTGAAAGGAAATATTAAAGCTATATGAGCATGATTTTATAAAGGGTTCTCAAAAAAATTTAAAAGTAAGCAAAATATTAAAAGTTTCATGAGTAATAAATGAGAAACGAAGTGAGCATATGTAAAATGCAAAATAGCGAAACGAAAATCACAAGATATTTTATTAAATCATGATACATGAGAGTAATGCCGCAAGCAAAAATTGTATGCAAAAGACTACGATATATGTAGGTGCAAAATTGGAGTTATAAAAAAACAATCTAGTGAACAAGAAATAGAAATAAATATGATAGGTAAGAATTCGAATTTTGATTTAAAGCAAAAATATGAGACAAAGACAACTTTCTAGGGTCACCATAGGTGCACTCCATAGCCCTAGACAAGAATGTCTATAGTCTATGGAATATTCTCACGTAGATCACTGATATCATCAGCGCACTTCAAAGTCTACACTGAAAATAACCATATCATTGTAAAATGAAAGTTAAGTTCAAATATGAAATATTACAAGATTAGAAAAACTATAATAATTTACCAGTGTAAAATATGAGAAGAGAATTACTATACTGAATCTATTAGAATGGGCGATTACTTCAAGTCAAGACAGAAATTGAAAGAAATAAGAAGTCGGAAAAAAAAATATGAGAGCAGACTATCAAAACAAATGCAATAATGCAAAAGCAAAATCACCAGATATTTCAAAATCTATAGCGAAACATGAAAGCAATGTCGCAACCAAGCTCAAGACTTAGCAATACGCACAAATGTGCACAAAGGCTGAAAGCATATATGAAAAATCTCAAGAAGGAATTGACAATTACTTCAAATCAAATTGAACTGATTGAATTGAACTGAGACATAAATAACTATATCAAAAGTGAGTTTTACTTATACGCCAGAGGTTTCAAGAGTTTATCAATACGCACAGATTTGCAACTAGGCGGAAAGCATATATGACAAGTCTCAAGAAGAAAATAAAATGCATATGAAGAAAACACTTTCAATTAAAGAAACTGTGGATAGTACAAGACCCTCAAGGCATACATCGCAACGAATCTATGTAACTATCCAGACTACAAAATACTGTCAAAGTTCAAAACCACTCAAAAATATGTAAACAAACATCAAAAGTTTGAACCAAAAATCAATGTAAGTCTGTGCTCTCGAAGAAAGTTATAATGAATTCAAAAAGAGGATACTATCAATAGACTTCAAAAATAGAAGTACGTAAGTATGTAAAGGAAATTCAGAAAATATACGCATAAAAACATTATGAAATATTATACACAGTATTTGTCACATGATTTAGATCGGGAATGCAATTTAAATTTTGAGTACACTCAGAAAAATGAAATATTTAAAAGATGAAGTATACACATTAAATTGGAATCAGAAAAATAATCATGACTTGTAAATTTTGTAAACGGTGGACTGACGTAATAGTTCAAAAGGTTGAAAGAACAACGATGACAAATGTCCAAAGTAAACAATCAGCTGCCTCTTACAGCAAATAAGTTTATTCATTATCAAAGGAAATTCTTCTCCGTTCGCATCTGTACTAGGAAATAAATATAGGAAAACCTACTCGCTCCAATGTACAGATCGAAAAACTCGCCCCCTTCGATTGAGCGGAAATATTAGTATTGGACTGATTGTAATATTTCAAAAGGTTGAAGGATCAACGATGTTAAATGTCCAAAGTAAACAATCAGCTGCCTCTTACAGCAAATAAGTTTATTCATTATCAAAGGAAATTCTTCTCCGTTCGCATCTGTACTAGGAAATAAACATAGGAAAACCTACTCGCTCCAATGTACAGACAGAAAAACTCGCCCCCTTCGATTGAGCGGAAATATGAGTATTGGACAAATTGTAATGTTTCAAAAGGTTGAAGGATCAACGATGTTAAATGTCCAAAGTAAACATTCAACTGCCTTTTACAGTAAATTAGCTTAGCAATTATCAAAGGAAATTCTTATCCGTTCGCATCTGTACTAGGAAATGAATATAGGAAAACCTACTCGCTCCAATGTACAGATCGAAAAACTCGCCCCCTTCGATTGAGCGGAAATATAAAAGGATCCAAAACACTATAAAAAACTAACAATACAAACAAACAGTTTCAATACAAAAACAGGAGCAGCCGAATCTTAAAAAAAAATTATTTTATATCTGTCATACATTAAAAAAGTACAGAGACGTTCAAGTCCTGTTAATCCAGTGGAAAATCAGACACTAATGTTCTAATTTCCCCCAAAGAATATGCCAGATAAAACTATAAAACATTAAAATTATGAAAACTTATGCTCCAAACAAGAGACAAAATTACTACAATAGTTACTGAGGAACGTATACTATATATTTAAACAACAAGTTGACATTTAGTTACCATAAATGAGTATGTGTGTCTTTGTATAGGTAAAAATGATTTAGGAGTCACCCCCCATTGAAAAGTAGCAAAAATATAGTCAAGAAAAACATCATTTGTTTCTTGAAAAAAAAAGGTAAGTATCAACGCACTGTCCAAGTGTCAATACTTGAAAAAAAGTAAACCGCCAAAATATACGGAAAATTATGAATATCAATTTCATACAATTCAGACAAATGGATAAATCGCAAAATGATTTACTCCAGATAACTCTAGTCAGTAGATTATTGCCATCAGAATGAAAACAACTGATCAAAAGTTCAAGTACAGTCAAAAATTCAAAAAGTAAAAACATTTGGGGAAGGCAAAAATAATTTTGAAAGTAAATTTCCTACGTACCAAACATCATGAGAGCTATATCAGTACACCAGAGATCCAACAATTAGGCTATATATGCATACATGAAAAGTCTCAAGAAATCAAAAAAACTGCACATGAAGAAATACTTTCAAAAACTAAGAGGTTAGTGATCAAAAATGAAAAGCATATAAGAATATGTAAACTATCAACAACAATAGTCACAACCTCAATCAAAAGTTTGATGATATTCGACAAAAATGCTGGGAAACCTAAAGTCCCCAGACTATCAATATTCAACAACAAAAAAATATCAAAATATCATCAATCTCAAAAGTACAATGAGAAAAAAGTTATAACTGTCCCCAGCAGTAAATAAAAACTGTAGTAGTATGTGAGAAAAAAAATTCTGGCAATGATCTCGCTGACTACTAAACAAGACAATTTAAAAGTATACCTATGAAATAAACAGGTGGAAAAATTTTAATCTTCTGATAAAAAATTTAAACATTAAGCAAAAGTAAGGATGATTAAAGAATAAGAAATTTGAGTACCAAAAGCAATTAAAAATAGAAATGCTGCCAAAGATTGTAAAGAATTTTGAAAACTATGTTCTGTTTGCCAATCTTCCACTAGCAAACCACTTGTCGACAAAGCCAAACACCTATCGAAGCCTCACGTTGCGGGTGCCAATTTATGTAACGCTTCCTTTCCGCAAAAAGTCCAGAAAAGATGGAATGCAATGAAGATTCCAACTTTTCTGCACAATCACAGAAAGGGGGTTAACATTAGCTTCCGGTAGCTCAGTCGGTGGCATGAAGACATCTACAGGCGTGTAGCTGTGTGTCGACCATGGCATGGCTAGAGGATAGAAGAACAAACAGAACACAAAAATTTAACAGATTTTATTTAACAAAAAAAAAAAGGCATTTTCATTACATTATAATTTTACAAAAATAACAAAATAAGTTTTTAACGCTATCGACTTATCTTTTGCTGGTCCATTTTGACTCGACTGAAGCCAGGATGGCCAGGGGTTTGAAGGAGAGGTCCCAGTTATGAGGGGTGACCTCCATATAGTGGCTTCACAACCAGTTGTAGGCGAAGTTAAAGGCGATGGCGCTGCCAAGGTACATGCATGGGTGAAAATATTGGCCAAGGCTAGGCAAAGTGAAAGGGAAAGAGAAAGGGGGTGGCCCCAATCTGAAAAAGAACCGTGTGCATTAGCAACGTGCCCTAATGGCCAAGGCATTTCCAATCTCAGTCTGCCTCAAAAGAGAACCAACGATTTTCTAGATTAGAATTACATTATATAGTTTGATAAAATCAAACCGAAAATTGGAAATGCCTTTCATAAAATAAAATCATGAAATAGCAAAAAAAGCGTAGAACAAGATGGTGGTCATCAAAAATTTCTCCACATGCTTCTGATATAAAAACATAATCATCGAATATTCATAATCAACGTACTTATAATTTCACTGAACTATGAATATATATACGCGCACAGAGGTAAAATCGATGTGGATCGATTTCCACCTCGATTTGATTAAAGTTATGGCGAATGATCGAAGTAGTCGAAAATGACGTTCGATGGATATTTTAAAATCGTACAAGAAATAAATCACTTACATATCGATTATCTATAAACTACAGGCTGATCCAGAAATAAAACTGTATAGTATTATAAAACTCACCATTTTGTCCTATACGGACACACATTCTAGAAATCTAGCACATGGTGCTATATAACCTTGTGCTACTGAGAAGAAATTTCTAGCCGTTGTTCGATCGGCGGCTCAGGTGAAAAGGAAGCGCGAGGAAGATCGCAGATCAGGAACTCCGCATCAAGCGCTCCAAGCGGAAAATTTTCCAAGCAAAAAAGCTAGAGATGGGATTAATGAAATGATAATCGAGAAGTGATTTAATAAATACGATCGGACGGTGAAACCGTTACAGCTTTCTCCGAAGCCTTATACTTTTACCTTATGCTTCCGATGATATGCTTCTTTTTTATGAATACGGCTCATTGTTTAGTTCTTATCCATTGTGGAAATTACATACGCAAATTTGCTGAAATTAAAAAACGAGAGAGATAAGAAATGATTATATTCACTGTACACTGTCGAATTACAAGTCATATACATGCTAACAGTAATTACACACAACGCGGGCGCGGTGATGATTTCCCGTAATTCTCCTCAAAGTTTTTGAAAACAGAAAAAAACGTGAAAAATCGTAATTTATAACTTTGAACCCGTAGGGCGCAGCTAATAGATATACTTCATTGGCAGCATATTCAGTAATGATTTTCTCACACAGCAAATATCTCTGATTTTATAAACTTTCAGACCAATACACACAATCATCCAGATGCCACCTTGCTATTCAAACAACTTTCTTCCCAAAGTTGAAAACTATAGACTACTCGGCTTCACAAAACAGATGCAACCAACAGCGCGTGTAGTTGAGCTATACCTCTATAGATGGACGCTCACAACGATTCTAGTGGGCAAATGTGGAATTACTGTTTGCACCCTAAAGACTACCTAGTCTCCAAGATGTTTTTTCATAGTTTTTTTGACGTTTCTTAGGTGTTTCACATAATACCTGTGCGGATTTGTTCAGCATAAGGCAGAATGTATGACCGAATATTGAGTCACTTCAAAATTGTCCGCGTTGCTCTATTTGGAGGCGGCATGCATGGTTTTACAGAAATATACCGCTTGAAAAATAAAATGATCAAACGTCGAACTGATGATATAGTTGTAGTCACCGTTCTTGGCGGGTCAAAGTAAGACTACCAAAATCCCTCATACATACACATGCAACCTACCCCTGTGTGTGAACATTTGTTCGGTAAGCTCAAAGACATACGTTTTTTAGTTGTGTGTCTCCGTCTCGAAAACTTTGTCATTACGTATGAGTGCCCTTCAATCATATTTGTCAGAGTGACAGCTTACTTGACATCGGCGTGCAACTCGAGGTGTCCTGTTATCAATCTTCAATATAAAATTGTACAATGCCCGGAAATACGATCAATGGAGAAGGCCGACAGTACGTGCTAAATTTATTATAGTATTTCCAGGAAGAGAATGGAAACAGCGGTCCCCTGTTACCCACTTCATGCGTACTGGAGAGAGTAGCAGATGCGCTGAAGATACGTCTGCGCAGTGTTCCGCCCATGGTACGGAGACTCGATCTATTTACTTATTTCATGTGGCGTTGATGACGTAATCGCCAAGAATGATGACTGCAGTGTAGTAACAGTGAATGTAGGTCTCTACAGTGCGTTCAATGCTAGATCAGATACCTTGAAATAATTGAAGAGCAAAAATGCAAAAACCGATAAATCAATTTTTTGTGGTTCTGAGAAGAACGGCGAAAACCTCTAGAAAATCGTAAAAAGTGGATTTATCGGCTTTTGTATGTTTGCTCTTCAATTGTCGTTCGTATAATTTGCACTCTAAGAATGTCATTTACCGAGACATGTTCACGTTGTGTATTTTAAAAAAAATTGCCGTGCCAATTTTTTTTCAAACATCAGCGATTTTAATTACTGAGAGTGTCCAGAATGTCCAGAATATAAACTGGGAATATCGATCCTCCTCTTTTTCTTACTATCGCTACCGTCAGCAGGGCTGCTGTGGAAAAAATTGGAACGCTGACGACAGATAAAGTCGGATAAGCTCCTCGTTACGTTGTGGACAAGCCTCTCTACACGATTCCTGGCCAAAAAATATTGATTGATTGCAGATAGTTTTGAAGCTTTTTTACAAACAGGGACGGACTTGTATCATGCTAAATCCAGAAAATTGGAACCAGCGAGCATAGTTTTCAATTTCTAGAAGTTTGATTAAATTGAAACTTCGCACACGTATCAAGGACCGATGACAATGCTATAATTTGATAACAGTTTTAAATTATCCATATTAGGACCGCCTGGATTGATAAATTCCGTTATAGACCTTCTGTTCATGTTCATTGCGAGTGCTGCCATTAATCCTGAGTTGGTCTTCTACTGTCCACAAGATGCAAGGTTGTACAGTCGATCACGCAATAATTTATCTAGGCTCGCGACTGTTTGCCGCCGGACAAGCTTACGTAGCGCTTGTCGTGTAAGATCTTTAGACGGTATTCGGATTGAACAACTTGATTGCTCTAAGTTCACAGCGAACACCCCATGCAACAGAGAAGCTTTGAATGAAATGATTAGATTACGAAATGATTCGTAAGACATTTCAATACCATATGTCCACAAAAAACTAATTGATAAATCGAACTACAGAAAGGAAAAATAAATAATAGTCTAAGGGCCGATTTCACCAACATTAATATTGTGGACCAATAGGAAAATACCTTATCGAAATGCAATTTGACGGAAGCTGTCAAAGGTTTCAGAATATCAGTGATTTCTATTAAAATGTTGAATAAAATCGTGAAAATTCGACTATATTATAAACAAGACCACTTTTTGATTCCAACATGATGCTTTTGTACAGAGAAAACAGGACAACTTTCATGTATTTTGATTTATGTTATAGGTGTACATTTGACTATCCGTTATCCCCTCAGCAAATGGGAATGGGAGAAATAATAGGTCGATTTTCTAGCTGTTAAATTTGGCAGCAGGTTTGGTCGTTTGTTAATTCATGGCAATCTCGAAATTTGTTAAGTTCAATATACTGTGTGTATATGTGATCATTATAGCTACACATGTTGAATTGTGCGGATTTGCAAGAAAATAGAATATAAAATGTATTCCAACCAATTCCTCATCTCTCTTTACATCATAATAGTGGTCACTTGTTATAAATTCATGGGTTAATGAATTTCTTCAAAGCAATCAAAACAGTATGTCGTCCCCATCCTAAAACACCGATATGTGTAAAACATGTTAATCCCTACATCTCCGAGATGCATAATGCAATTACTGTAGACATAGACCTAAAATTATTAGTAATTACTGAAAAACAAAAGCTAAAAAGAATTATAAATAGTGATAAAATATTGGTGGTTAAGGTTTTTGACTGGTGACTGGTGGGGATACAATATAGGGATGGCGATGATAGACGATACATTGGTGTATCGAAAACATCGATTCATCGGACGTAGAACATCGATCTTTACGCATCGATGGTTTCATGACGATATATCAATATCGAGAGGAATCATAAACATCCGAGTCTATCCTTAACTGTGCTACCATCTCTAAGCGAGGACTGATAGCTTCGAAATTGAAAGGCCAGAAAGCTATTTAGGTGTTTAGTAGTATTTGAATATTATCATTACAGACGAGCACTGAGTCACTGAGTGGCCACTGAACACTGTAGTCTTTTCTTCATTCTGTACTTCCCCAAGGGATAGCATAAAATAGACTGAAAACAGCGCGTTTAATGATTTTCAGTTCTCAGAGAAATGTTTTCCCCTGCCGGCCCTTGACATCGTTTCGAAATATGAAATTCTGGAAACGCTATAAAAATAAAAATGAATACACAAAGCCTACTTACCTATTTCAGACAAAAAACAAAACAACTGTTACATAACTATTGTCACCTTGACATCATTCTGCAATCTGTCGAAGTAGTGATGGGCGTATTCGATGAAATATTTTTCTTTCTACCATGAATGCGTGGAAAAAACAAAATAAGGAGTTATTGAAGGCCTAAAATAGCCGGGCGCTAATAATTCCTGGCCGTATTTGAATATCTAAGCAGGCACAGCAAAACAAAAATAAGACTTGGAATTCATAAAGTTTATTTCGACAGGTGGCAGAGTTTGCTCCACTGGGACGAAGTGTTGACGGATCCCACAGAATTATGTGTCACTTGTCGATATGATTAGTTTTAAAATATCAGGAGATAATCAGCTGTTAATCAAATCAGTGTATATGTTTTGTGATTCAAATAACGTCTAATATAAATATAACCCAGGATATGTACTCAGTGAAAAAAGAAAAATATTGTAAATTTCTAGTTTTTCTGCAGGTTTTAGGTTTGCTGGTAGCTCTACGACATATATTTGGGTATTTCTCAATCGCTGTGAATATAGTGTGGATGTTTGTTATGTTCCTGAATAACGAAAAATATTCAACTTTATGATTGTATGGATATTAAAAAACCAGAATGGTTTTGTGGGAATATCAATCTAAGGTGCCATAATGGTTCGGATGAGTAAATGAATGAATGTTTGGAAACGAGCAATATCTATAAACTTTTGGTAGAGCCAGTCATCAAGTAGGTGCTTAATGGCTATCTGCAAGAGGTTTATAGGAAAAAACACCCGGTAGATGACCTTGAATCAGTAAAATCGCATATCCATTGAAGAAAATAATATAAACATGAATAAAAAATCAACAATAGTAATTAAATCACGAATTTTATTCAAAAATCAAACATTTCTTTAAATTATGACTGAATTATATGTAATTTCTTAATATTCAATAAGCTGATGATGTTTCAATGACAAGATGTCATCTCATACTTTGACAGTATTTTGTTTTCAACATTTCATAGCTGTTGGTTGCTAAAATTTGTTGATTGGAACTTGAAGCTCATTCGCTGTATTTGACGGGCTGTTACCCGATAGGTGGAGAATAACGCACTGTTGTTGGTGAAATTGGCCCTTAATATATCAAACATCCCACGCTTTTTACTTTGATTGACCTATTCTGTTAATAACTTAAATTTTATTTTGAGGTCATTAATTTTGATTGATTATTCGACCATCTGCTACTATAATATAAACTCTTTGTAATTAAAAATTATTCTCTACTTTTTACTTCGGTTACCTAGAAAAGCGCGTTTTTTAGTTTTTTAAACTATTATTTATTTCATTTAAAAGCAGACACACGAAATTAAATAAAAATAGTTGCAAATCTATGCTTAAGTGCAGTCTGGAGCACCAAATATTCGATACAACATGATGTCTTAGGTGGTGAAAACAAATCTAGGTCGCAGTAAACAAATATATGCAGTAAATTTACCCTAGGCAATCTGTCCAATCACAGGTCCGAAAAAAGATATTACCAGTATTTTTCTTAGATAGACATTAAACTTTTCCATCCCTAGCAACGTTAGGAATGTTTATGGGGTATTTCCCTTTTATTATGGCCATCACCAGGTTATCAACTCATCTTATAAGTTGAATCACTTCTGGGAATCATCTTGTTTTCACGTATGACGTCATAAAATTACCTCTTTTTATTTTGCGGGCGAGTGATTACCGCCTCTGACCCACTTTTGGCTAAGCGACTGGCCTATTCGAGGAAAAAATTGTGCCGCATAGAAGACGGTATCAAAAAGAATTTAAAAAATGTGACCCAGAACCTTCAGCTTTCATTTTTAAAAGTTGGAAGCTTTGAGCCCTACTCCATTGTGTTATATACGGACTGTGGACGGGAATTTCTGTAGGCTTCGCGCATTCAGAAAGAAAAATCCTTTCATAGTAAGAAATATGGAACGGATAATGGCTTACAATATTTCTAAATAGGATTCGTTGAATAATGGTACCTCGTTAGAGACAAGTCTTTCTTAACCTATTTAATGTAAAATAACCTTTGTGCTCCGATAGTTAAGTAGCATCTTTGGAGGTTTCGTCGTTTAAGGAGAAATCGTATTTCTGGCAAAACAAATTTTAGTGCGAGGACCACAGCTAGAGTCAGTTCTTTAGGAGCATTGAATGCTTTAGTAGTAACATAACCTGCCGGAAACCTCATTTCTTTGCTAAAATAAAAACAATATAGAGGATGAATCAACGCGCCACAGGTAAATGGAGTGGGGCAACGTTTTGTATGTTGGGTGGGAATGTCAAGAAGAAGGGAGTCAGTCGGTTTGGCGCGCCGAAGTAGATGAGCTGTTAGTAGCATAATGTCTGAGCAAGAGTTGCACGCGTCTGTTGCGCAACGCATTATCATAAAAATTTTGTCGCAGGAGGGCGTGAAACTTTCCGAAATTTTGTGTCGATCAGCAGCACAGTACGGCGATAAGACAGTTTCATGGACACAAGTATACGACTGACAAAAAAAATCCATGCAGTGTCGAATGCCTGGAGAAGCAGCACCGCGAAAAGCCAAGACCAGTCTTTCTGCAGGGAAAGTTCTTGCAATGGTATTTTGGGATTCCAGAAGTGACTGCTAGTTGATTTTTTTCACGATCTCCGTACAGTTAATGCTACTTACTACTGCCAACTGCTTAAATAAGTGAAACTGGCCTATTGGAAGTGCCATTCTACTCCATGACAACGCTGCATTGACCCAAGAAAAATAACGCGAAATTCATTGGGAAACATTTGAACACCCGCCTTACAGTCCCGATTTGTCGCCATGTGATTATCACATGTTTGAGCCACTTGAAGAAGACCTTCGAGGTCACCACTTTGACGACGATGAACGTGTGGAAACGTTAGTGCAAAATTGGCTACTGACAAGACCAGCTTCATTCTTCGATGGGGGAATTAAAAGTTCAACTATCCGATGGGAAAAATGCATCAATAAGAGAGGAGATTATGTAGCAAAATAAGATGTAGATGTTCCCAAAAACCCAACTTTCCGATTCATTCTTTTTAGAAAGCGTTAGTCCGATTGAAGTACAAGAAGCTGTCCTATCGCTTAAAATCAAAAAAATTCCTGGTGTAGATGGTATCAAAGCTGAGCATTTAAAAATAATAGCATACGACTTAGCCGAACCACTTCTTGGTGTTTCTAATATGGAATTTGTCCTGATGCATTTAAAACAACTGTTATTACTCCTGTTCATAAAAGCGGTGACAGAATGGAAACATCAAATTATAGACCCTTATCAGTACTATCGAATATAGCCAAAATTTTCGAAACATTACTACAAAAAAGGATATTACAATTTTTGGACAAAAACAAAATTATATGTTCTGACCAATATGGATTTAGAAAAGGAAAATCTACTACAGATGCAATTTTGGCTGCAATGGATGAAATTAACTCTAATGTCAACAAAAAGATACCTACTATTGGTATCTTTGTTGATCTAAAAAATGCCTTTGATACGGTTAACCATGTCGAGCTTCTGAAATTTATGGAAAGATTGGGATTTAGGGGAGCGTCACAAATCCTTTTAAAAAATTACCTTTCAAGTCGGGCACAGGCTGTCAAAGTCACTAACACTTACAGTAAACAAAATGTACATCAAGTGTGGTGTGCCGCAAGAAACAGTGCATGGCCCACTATTATTTAGTCTCTACTTACATGACTTATTCAAAATTAACAGTTCTGGAAAGATTATATGTTTTGCAGATGAGACCCTCATATTATATAAAGCTGATGACTGGAGCACACTGAAGCAAATAGCTGATTTTATAAGGATCATTGACTGGTTTGATACTAAAATTTTAACAGTTAACATCAAAAAAACAAAATTTGTTGCATTTACATCCTATTCAAAATTTTTACCTACCTTCGAACAAATTTCCGTTAATTATCATGGCCAAAAGAGCAAAATCGATAGAGTTAACACTTTGAAATATCTTGGAATATATATGGACTCACATCTAAGGTTGGATAACCATATTAAATATGTTATCGAAAAAATTAGAAATGTTGCCTATAAACTCAAATTGCTTGCTAACATTCTTACAGAAAGTTATCTGCAAATCCTCTACCATGCCTTAGTTGAAACCCATATAATATACGGCATCACAGCCTGGAGTGCCGCCTGCAAGACATACATTTCTGACCTGGATATAGCACAAAAAACTGTTTTGAAAGCCATATTTCATAAGCCAAGATTATATCCGACGAACAACTTATATCAGGAAACAGAGATACTTGATTCAAGACAACTTTATTTCTTACATGCCACCACCTTATACCACATTGTAATAAAAAAATCCTATAAACACGAGCATAACACATGATTTCAAATAGGCTCATCTAATATCCAAAGACCACACAAAACATTATTCAAAAAATCATTTAAATTCTTAGCAGCTAAATTATATAATGTAGTACCAAACGAAATAAAAATACTTAATTTTGGAAAAAAATTTAGACGAAAATTGAAAGACTGGGTTTGTACTGTGCAGCGAATGACTATACATAATTATGTAGAAAACTGAAACTACAAAATTCAAATTACATTAATACCTTTTAGATTTAACAATAATTGTTATACACATATATGATTGATGGTTAGTTATTAAGATATAAACCACACACAGGCGATGCCTTCTGTGGTTTTTTCATATTTATTTGCCCTTTTTTTGTATTTTGGCGAATAAATATTATTATTATTATTATTATAACCTTTGTAATCCGTTAGTTAAGTAGCATCTTTGGCAGTTTCGTCGTTTAATGAGCAAGCGTATTCCTGTAACAACAATTTTAGCGCTAGGACCACAGCTGCACACATTGATTGATTAAGTGATCAAACTTAACCTTCCAGAAAGTTCTTTTTTGCTTTGCAATTTTCACGGAATCCCTTCCGAACTTATGCCAAACAATATTTTCACTAATCTGTCTTTCACGGAATGCAGCAGTCGTGTTGCGAAACGAGCATTTCATTCAACACATGACCATTGTTACCAGATGCTTTTTGGTTGAGATGTCGGTCAAAATTGTATCAAAAATACGTCAGCTTTACAATTTTTAAATAATTAATTATGGATCTTAATAACAAAATATGCCTGACCGGCGTTGGTGTTCTGTATTCCCCTATACACCAGCGATACATTTTTATCCAAATCCGCGATGACTAATTGGACAATCAGACAAAAATAGGTGGGTGTGCTATCAAACAGTCCTTTCTAATCAAAACTCCAATTCAGTTCAGTTGATTGTCGATTATCAATTTTAGAATCGATGGTACATTTTATAAAGAGCAAATTAACGAATGACCAATTATTATTGGCTATTCATCCAGTTTCCAACATTTTGATTTTCAAATGGTATGCTATATTCTGTAAAGTGATGATATACTGAATTGAAATGTGAAATGCGATGGAATGCATATTATTCTGATAAAATGGCCGTTTCTCGCTGTACAACTTGCTGATCAACTGTTTGTGGCCGAGTCATCGAGCTTACGGTCAGTCTTTTTCTCAAGCAACTTGATACGCATGCAAAAATCAACTATTGATTTCAGGCATGCTAAGCAAACTGAAATTAAAGAAACAAGATTATGTTAAATCAGAATACAACTAGCGAGGAATCCTACAAAAAAGTTTGGAGTATTGTAAACAGCCAAACTAGAAGAATAACAAATAAACAAACAATGATGCACATAAACACGACCGATGGGACTCTGATAGATCCAGCCAAAATTGCAAATTGCTTTTGCGAATATTCTACAACCATAGCTGGAAACATAATTACCATCGAATAGGCAAACATTAAAGAATCCGACTATTACGAGCCCCTTCCCACTTCAGTTGGCCCACTTCAGGATTTGTACCAAAATATGCCTTTATAAACTAAACATGACGAAACTATTTGCTTCTAAAACAATTTATTTTCTCAAAAACATTTTAGATACACTCTAGTCGTAAAAAATGCATATTTGAAATCACTTAGACCTATAACTAATAGAACATCTGAACAAATAAGCAATGTGCGAATAAATGCGCGAAATTAACAAAGCAACAATTGAAAGATTACCATTCGGTAACATCACCTTTATTTTTTATTACGGCTAAAATTCTTTGGGGCATAGTGTTAACCAAGTTTTGGCAAAAATTTGGTGTAAAACAATCCCATATTTCTTTTGTATCAGTTCGGTGATTGTACGAGCAGGATGTTGTCCTGGAACCTTTTTCATCTCGTGCCACAAAGTTTCAATAGGTGACAGATCTGGACTGTTAGAAACCCATTTCAAAAGTGGTACATTATTTTCTTCCATCCATTTTATTGTCTTTTTTGAGTTATGGCACACTGCACCATCTTGCTGAAACACAAAATCTTGACCGGATGTCAAACATTCTTCCATCACTGGTAAAAGCGATTCTTCTAAAATTGCCAAATATTTGTTTGTATTCACATTTACATCAATAAAATGAAGTTTTCCTACTCATTTTGATGACATATTGCCCCAGACCATAATGGATGCTGGAAATTTCACTTTTCTCTTCAGACAGTCAACATGGAATGCTTAATTTTTTTGCGAATAACTCTACTGCGACTGTCACCAACACAAACTTCGAATCGGGCCTCATCACTCCATTGTATTGCACACCATTGTTGAGGTGTCCATTGTCTATGTTCTTTAGCCGATCTAAGCCGATTTTTCTTTTGCAGTGGAGTTAATAGTGGCCTTTGTTTGGCCTATAAACAAGTTGTGTAACTTTAGGGTTTTTACTTCACTTTTTTTATAAGAAAACTTACCTTGCAAGTGCTAAATCCCAGTTTGTGGGCCTCTCTATGAGTTGTGGACCTCGAAATTCTCCTTCCAACAGCGTCACTCAACAGAGCACTTAATTGTAAATAATTGGCACGCCTGTTTTTCACGATTATTCTTCTTAATGCTCTTCGGTCGGCATTTGTGATATTACTTTTTTTCAAATATCGTGGCTTAATATTAACTGAACCAGTTACGTTATATCTTCTAACAATATTTCTCACACTGTACCGCGATAAGTCTAACAAACTTGCAATTTTTGAGTTTGATTTGCCAGAAGTAAAAAATGTATTTATCAGTAACCGAATTTTCTCACTAATAACCTTTCCTCTACCAATTTTGAAAAAACGTTAACTATCCAAAACTATTTTAAACGTATTCTGACAGCTGTGATTAATAAAAAAAATTGTCATGGCTTTTATTTTTCACAGCCACCTATGCGTTATAGACTTATTTTGCATCGAAATGAAAATAGGTTGATATGCTGTAATTGCAAAATGTGTTATTTTTATGCTGCAAATTTGATTAGGGAGTGATAAAGTTGGTGTTTTCTACTATATATCAAAATATTCATTGTTAATATTTTAAACCTATAGCACCCTGCTACATTTTTATTATTTGTGTTTGATAAGAAAAAACTAAGATTTCAATAGTTGGGCCAACTGAAGTGGGAAGGGGCTCGTACTAAAGGCAAAACAGATCCTAAATAAAAATAGATCCTAAATTGGTACGTATAGTTCGAATTTACCGGGAACATTTAAGTTGGTAACGGTTGTCTGTGTTGTGATATTGTCGCAAAGGTTGCCAAGTAATTACGCCAACGGATGTTGTTTATTTGTGGTTTATTTCCTAGGATCTAGTAATTTTAATCAATGTGGCAACCATGTGCGTCACTGTCATTATTTGACGTTGTCACGTAACTGCTTTGATTTAGTGAATATGCTGTAAATGATTTGAAAAATAGGGATGTGTGTAGACCTGATGGAATACCAATAAAAGGTCATTTCTCAATATTGAATATATCTACTTACATACTTATTTAACTCATCAATGATAACCGGTACCGTTCCCGATCGGTTAAAAGTAGCTGTCCACAAAACACTGAACTCTTAGAAAATTATCGCCCCATAAGATTACCGTCTGCCTTTTCAAAACTATTTGAGAAAATAGTTTATAATAGAATGCATGCTTTTTCGCATGAGCACAATATTCTATCTGTTGAACAACACGGTTTTCGAAGTAAACACTCAACAAATACGGCAGTATTTTCATGGCTTTCTTTCGTGTACCTTGATGAAAATTATTACAGAATTACAACATTTTTGAATTATCAAAACCATTCACTGTCTTCAAGCTAACATCATCGTAAATAAAATTTAAGGGTATGGTTTCACATATTCCGTAGATCAATGGATTCTTTCATTTATGTCAACCAGAAAAAATGAGATTAAGCTGGGTAGCCGTATCTCTAATCGTCATGGCATAAACTTTGGAGTACCTTAGGGTGGAGTGCTATCATCATTTCTGTCTTTGTTGTATATGAACGATTTAAGTGAACACAACATTTATAATCATTGTCTTTTGTTTACCTTTGCTGATGACACAACTATAACAGAATCAACAAAGTCGCGAGAGGATCTAGAAAGAAATGCATCATCATAATGCAGAGTTTTCAAAAGTGGGTAGTAATAAATAGGTTACTAATTAATACAGATAAAACCAAATATATCCTGTAACTCGGACGAAGGCCACAGAACAACATCATAGTTACAATAAACGATAAGTCACTGAGAAGAGTACCAAAAATGAAATCTTTTAGTCTAATAGTGGATAAACATTTGAGCTGGAAAGTCCACATATAATATGTAGCAAAAAAAAAATGAATTCAGCCTTTTTTGCTCTAAGAAACTTAAAATATTTAATGAGTATTGAACGTCTACTAATCTATTGTATATTCCCATCAAACATTCAGTACTATATTGGGGATCATCTGTTGAGGTCCAACGAATCTTTATCCTTCAAAAAAGAACAGTCAGACTCTTATTCTCGTCTAGAGTCTTGTCGAAAAACATTTAGAGATGAAACAATACCTACTTTAGCATCATTACTCATCCTAGAGGCGTGACTTCATGTGGAATTATATCCTTCCAAATTCACTTACCTAAAAGTGTCCCAGAGATACAATCTAACGAATAATAACAACGTTACATTGAACAACTGTAGCCTCAGCACATACCATAATAGCCCTGACTACCTATGCGGATCTATCTTCAATATTTTGCCCTCCGAGTTGAAAGCCATCAACGACTTTAAAGTCTTTAGAAAACAACTTTCAACATACGTGTGCCTGATTGTTTTTACTCTACAATTTTTAATAATTACATATTTATCTATTTTATTGGTTATTTTAGTTATTATACATTTATGCTGCATCTTTTTTATATTATTCTCTCTATTTGTACATCTTTACAAACATACTGTTTTTGCTACTTACCTTATAACTTATCATCTATTTTATTCTACTACGCCTCTAGTAACGAGACGCCTATGCGCTTGGACGAAACTTGTCTGGTTTAGCGAAGCGGACAGTATTCAAAGATACCAGGAAACGCAAGTTTCCTGCTGCCCACGTTGGGTCCGGTATTACCGCGTTTACCGAACTATTGATAGGTGGCACAATTACCTCTTCACATCGCCACCGCCATTTTGCAGTTTGACTCTAAGGAAGCAGCGGGAAGCAAATACAGGATGGCCAATATATAACCGGCTGATTTAATTTGCGCGTAATGTTTGACACACGCATTTCAGTAGGTGGCGCTGTTGTTTAAAGCACATGGAGCACTACACGATCCCTCAACGCATCCGTATTGTTAAAACACTTAACTTAAATAATGAGTCAACCTTTGCAACGATTTCGGTCGACAGTGTCAACACCATTCGTCAGTTGGTGCGGAAATTTGAACACACAGGTGAGATTAAATACTTGCCAAGGTGGGCCGTGTTCGGACTGTACCCCGGAACATATCTAGAGAGTTCGTGAAGGTGTGGTGGAGCGCCCTGTTCTCAAGAACTGTGTAACGGGGTGGATGTACGAGACGGCGGCGTTCGATCGGTGATCAGCCGCCAACTAGTTTACCAGTTTATGAATGCCTATTATGTGCTGTAAAAAAGTATTACTACTATACAATCGCCGTGACTACTCCCAGGTAGCGGCATCAGGGAGTCCAGTTCTATATGGAGTTCCGTGGTTCCACGGTGTCAAATTTTTAACCTGTCGAATCTTCTGTAGAAATTGTAAACAAAGAAAGAAATTACAAAGTTCAGATTGAAACGATATATATTTCCTGAAATGACAATGCCGTATGCTATGTATAAGAATCCCACGAAAAGAAAGGTCGGCTACCTTACCTCCTATAACTACAAGAATTCTTAACACTTGCATTCAGATATGCTATGTCTAATATTACACAATTTACTGGGCAAAGGGATGTTTTACCGAAGAAGGGGGGGGGCAGATATGTCTATGGTGTGATCTACTGCTAGGTAAGTATGCGCACTGAAATGTGAAACATGTACTAAGTGATTTTAAACTAGTGGATAATCTTACAGCGAACAAATCTGGTACTCTGTATTTCAGCTGTCCAAGAAACCTTACATAAGCCTTATAGTCTAGTCTGACCTGTAATCTCTGGAATAACCTGTTGGAGGTCCCTTGGTGGTGTTAACCAGTCCGTATATGGTAAAATGTAGGAATGTAGCAGATAGCCAGCCAAAGCGGTACAATGTTAAGGTTTCAAGCGATGCTAAGTTCAATGTAGCAGTTTATTTTCTGAGGTTAGAGAATGTAGTTCTGGTCAAATCCTTGTCTGAGTTATGTACGAAGAATGAAGAAGGAAGTAGAAGACGTTGAAGGAAAGAAGAAAAAGAGAAGAAACCAAAAAAGAAAAAGAAAAAAGAAAAAGGCCTGTGGGCAAAAGTCGAGCATAAGTTACATGCACTACAAAGCAATTAATCAGACACTGCATGGGTGCTTCAAGCATATGCTAAAGGTAGCAATACAAAGGCACGCTACCTACCTAAGGTGTAGGGCGGCCTTTAAAGTGAAGGGAAATCTTCCAATCTCAATGATCCCACAATACTAATGGTGCGAACGCCTACAGCAATTGAAATTGTGAAGATTTTCCTTTTATTCAGCTATTTTTCGGAACCAAATCCGCACTTGCGAAACAGACCTTCTGTTCGATACCGAAAAATTGCAAGGGCGACCTTTTTTTCCTTATTTGTTGGCGGCACTAATTAAAAAAAGAGAACAAGTAATTTGACTAGAATAGTGTGAGTTAAGTATCTGCTACTTATTAAGTTTTGTATCAGGTTCACTAGGGCAGGTTTACCAGAAGGGATCGGATCAACAGGTGAAAACAGAAATAGAAAATGCTATGTACAATGTATATACCCCTATACACAATAAATTTTAGCAAGGGTATGAGATCCATATATTCTTATCTATATATATCGTATCTTATGAACTAGTAATAATTTACAACAAAAAAGTCGTAACAACATTCGTTGCACATCATTATGCACTATTTTAAAAAAAGAAATGCATTTGTGGCCATATAAAATTCAGTTAACCCAAGAACCCCTAGTGACCGTGGAAATCGCCGAAAATTCAGTCATGCAATATTGCAGCTTAATTCCAAAATAACGATTTTTACGGACAATTGATAATGAGCGATGAAGCCCACTTCTATATGAACGGATTTGTTAATAAGCAGAATTGTTGTATCGGGGCATTAGAGAACCCTCGTGTCATCTATCAACGACCACTACATCTTCGTCGAGTCACAGCTCAATGCGGTGTGGATCTGTCATTGGACTTTAGTTCTTTGAAGACGCTGCAGGTAATTCTCTTACTGTAACTGGCGAGCGCTACCGTAATACGGCATTCTACAATTTAACCCGCAAAACATGTGGTTTCAGCAGGACGGAGCAACTAGGGAAACAATGAATATTTTGCGAACAATATTGCCAGGACGTTCAACTTCTCGATTTGGTGATGTCAACTGATCACCTAGGTCACCGGATTTAACGGCTCCTTGACTATTTTTGAAAAATAGGGTTTGTGCCATCAAACCAAATACTCTAGAACAATATTACGGAAGCGATTGAAAATATTCCTCCTGCGACTTACCAAAAAGTTGTGGAAAATGTAATCAAGAGGGCTCAGGTTTGCGCGGCTTCTAGAGGCGGACATTTATCTGATATCATTTTTCATACATAATTCCTAACTTTTAATAAAAGATTGAGATGAAAAAAAATGGACGTATTTTATTTAATTTCTCAAATATTCAACACACAAACCAGTCAGTTACATATCGGCCACCCTGTACAAACAATCATGAGTCTTAGTAAACACAAATGTTCAGCATTCGCCCATCCAATATCATCGAAGAATCCGGGAATTTAGGAATCGGACCAATTTGATGACTGGGCGCCCTTCCGCATCGCTCCGCTCGCGGTGGACCGTGTGACCTACAAACGCGGCGCCGCGAATTCTTGCCGACATTCATTGGCCCTTAGGTGGGTCAATATTCTCTGACAGCTATTCAGAATAAAATATATGTGCCTGAATAAAACTGCTGCAAGACCAAATTTATAGTTTTATGGGCCAGGCTCGCAATATAAAGGTTCTGAAACGTGGAAAATTCCCACAGGCTATATATTGCCCTATAGTGACACAATCAAGACGAAAAGTGAGCAGAATAAAGTGTTCAACGGTATTCAAGACACAGTTTCAAAAAGACCGGACAACAGCGGTCGGTTTGATTGCTATTATTACAGGCACTCTTAACGTCAACTATTTTATTTGGAATCATTGTGTTCAAGTTGGACTTGAAGTTGAGCATAATGCACCAACTTTACGCTTAATTGCTCATGTTTGTTCGAAAATTGTCAGGAAATATATATAGTCAACGCCAAACAAAGTGGCGTGCACGTCATCAAGGTGGGTGTGTTGAAAAATTTACATTGTTGCCAAACTTTTTGTAAAATAATAAAATTTATTATTTACATATCTAGGTTTATAAGCAATATTAACCTCAAATCAGAACAAAAATAATAGTATAATAAAATTATAGATCTGTACTTGCATAATCATTAAGTATGACAATTATTGATCAGATGACACTATGAAACTACCATATTTAATTGATAGCTTAAAGGTACTGAATAAAAATCCAAATGGGGTCCTCCAAATTTTATGCATGGTATTTATTTTACAGAATTCATACAGAAAAATGCATTCTAAAATTAGGTAAGCTACTGGTGTAAGCTTTTTCTGTACAATAAAGTTAGTCGGAGTTTCTTTCTTCAGCGCTGTCTGAATCTGAATCTTCATCACTCTCAAAGTTGATTATTAAAGATTCGATGTCTGGTCGATCAAAAATTCGTTCTCTTTCATACCATTTAAAAATTTCTTGCTCAGTATGTCGAACACTATTTTTCCACATGTCTGGGGTAACCGTTTGTAGAGCCTCGTTCCACATATCCAAACAGTCTTTTTCACTGTTACCATCTCTACCAATATGTCTGTTATAGTAACCTTTTGCTATGCCAATTAACTCAATAGGGTTAAATATACAATGGTAAGGAGGCAGACGAAGAACTTTGTGCCCATGTTGTTCCGCCAATTCATCAATCACGTATATTTTAGGTGGTTTGTTTCTAAAAAAGCAGTTATTTTAAGAATAGGAATAAACAAAAGAAATATAAACTGTCGACCAAAATATATATAATTAAGAAGCATTATGTACCGAGCAACAATACTCAATAGCTCTGTTTTAAACATTGTGTTTAAAAATGGTATGTTTTGATTTGTCAACCAGTCTTGGATATTTTTTTTTGTCCATGCATTGTTGGGCACTTTGTTCAATATCATGCTGTGATAAGGGGCGTTATCCAGTATAATCATAGATGGACTCTCCAATTTTTCTAATAACTGATGTTGAAACCATTTCAAAAAATTGTCCTGGTTCATCTCTCCATGGTAATCGCTCAATTTTGTTTTCGAAGAAAATATCGCTTCACTACCCTCAATAAACCCATTTTCATTTCCAGCATGTATACGTAATATAATGTATCTAAAATATATTAGTTTTAAATTTTATAGTGCAAATTGTGTAAAAGTACATACCTTTTACCATCTGTTTTAATAGCTTTCACGCTTTTTTGGTTTCCATTTTGCCAAGAGCGACCTATGGTCCCATTTTGAAATATCCAAGTTTCATCGAGGAAGACAAACTGGTATAAGGCCTCAACCTTGGCTTGATTGTATTGCCTTAGAAATTCCACCCTTTTCAAAGCTATACTTGGTAGTTCCATGAGCCCTCGTCGCGGATTGTCCTTAAGCCACTTAAATCCAAGATCTCTAAGCAACCGCCTTAAAGACGTGGCACTACCATCAAATAATGCCCTATCTCTTAATCGAGACCATAAAGTTTGTATCGTAACTTGTTCTTCTGAAACCATGTGTAATATGACATTATAATTTAGTTAACAAATTAATGCAAATTTCTGATAAGTTATTATTATAAGATCTTACTTTTGTGATACATATTATAGATCACTTCTCGAATGGCACTTGTATCCAATGTCGCTGTGTTGGTTACACGTTTAATATAACTCCGCTTTTTCTTGGGCGATTCTAAATTTGCATCACTTTTCACACCCTCGAAAATACGACTAACTGTCCTTAAACTAATTTTTAAAGCAGCAGCAACACGCTACAAAAAATGAAATAAAATTTCACTATTATTAATATACATTACATATAATTATTAGTAACCTACCTCTTGAACAGCATTTAAAGGCAACAAAGGCCCGCTGTTGTCCCTTTCTTGCTCAAAGTAGTGCATTAACGAGGCCACGAGTTCCTTACACCGACTATTTAACTGTTTGGGCATCTTTATATACCAAAATTGCCTTTATCTACTCGTAAAATGAATAATTTTGTTTTGAAACAAACAGTTGTTGATTTACAGTATGCGGGGCCAAAGGATTTATAAAGATTTGAAATGCCACAAATTGATTCAGTGTCAAAATTAATACAAATGTCAGTTCCCAGTTTAAATAAGTTTCAAGGTGACAATGTGTCAACGCTGCGAAATCGGTTTAGTGCGTTTACATGTCGATAAGTGATTGGAGCGTTTGCAAAACATTTTATTTCGCATAATGCGTCTAAATTTATCAGAAAGCAACTTATGTGATATTTTAATAACAATGTTTATATGACTATTAACCATAATAAGAGAGTAATGACCATTTTACAATTTATATATCACATTAATATGAAACTGCAATAGAGCAATTGTTTGTGATAGAAACCTAGGCATTAGGTCGGGGAATTTTTATCGTGATGACGTGCACGCCACTTTGTTTGGCGTTGACTATATATGACATTTGCATGTACAGAAGCCATAGTTCAGTAGAGCAATGTATCAGAAAACTGAAGTACGTAGTGTAATGTGTTCAAAATTGGTTTAGAGAAATGGGACTCATCATGTCTGCGAAAAAATCTGCTATCGTGTTTTTCGCACGACGCAGGTTAAATAACGTGGGCACCGATTTTAAAAATCCGAGACATCAGCTTTCGAGTGCTTGACCACAGCAAGTACTTGGAGTTGTCTTAGATTCTAAGCTATTGTGGAATAAATACATTCACTACATAAAAGATCGTTGTTAAAAAGGACTGAACATGCTTCGGTTCATCACAAAATCTAAATGGGGAGAGGATCCTTGTATTTCTCTTCAGTTCTACAGGTCCAACATTAGGTCTATTCTGGACTATGGATGTGTACTCTATGATTCTGCAGCAAATACACATTTAAAGACTTTAGATAGGATTCAATTCAAGACATTGCGTATCTGACTTGTCGAATGTAATGAACCTCCTTTGGATATCAGACGTAAATACTTGGCGCATAAGTTATTAATTAAATACAGATCATCTAATACACTCCTTACTGGAAAAATATCAGTGGCCAGTGTTAATGACCTTTGTCATCCATACTGGCGACACAAAAAATCTCCATTGTTTGTAACAGCCTTCACTGATGCCAGCAAATTCCAACAATATTTCATTTATTCAAGAAAGCTTCCAATTTTTAAACATCCTCTTGAAGTCATTACATCTAAATTCGAAACTATGCTGAAACACACCTCTCTAAATAACTTCATACTATCTAGTGCACTAAGAAGCAATGAATCTGCTATTCGTATATATACAGACGGATCTAAAAATTCAAATGGCACTGGCTATGCATACTTTATCTTTACCCTATTTCATAATATCATTCGCCGGTTTTGTATCCCGGGAATCTGTTCAATCTTTACAGCGGAATCTCCAGCTATAAAATCTACACTGGACTGGATGAAGATTAATATAAAAGAGCCACAATTTCAGATTCTCAGTCAGTGCTTAAGAGCTTAGAAGGGTCAGCTATTAAATGTTTCAATAGTGAAATCTTAATGGGAATAAGAGCTACCTTGTGTGAATTGGCAAAGAAAGGCATAAAAGTTAATTTAATCTGGTCGAAAGCACACTCAGGAATACGCGGTAATGAGATAGCTGACAAGGCGGCCAGAGAAGCTTGT
Organism: Acanthoscelides obtectus; assembly: GCA_963669975.1. Classification (NCBI taxonomy): domain Eukaryota; kingdom Metazoa; phylum Arthropoda; class Insecta; order Coleoptera; family Chrysomelidae; genus Acanthoscelides; species Acanthoscelides obtectus. Next base: position 229,392 of record CAVLJG010003467.1, read on the forward strand.
TTTGTAGAAACTACTGAGTAGAAAAAATATGTTTCAATAAATGTTATAAATAATAATTTCAAAAATAATATGCTAGCCTCATGGAAACAGTTATGGAGCATATATTGTAGTAATTCTAGAAACCCGTATGCAATAATCAATCCTTTTTTACCAGTCAGGTCATCACACATTTTCGATGATCAAGTCGGAAGATTTTACTCTACCCTAATAACGAGATTGAGACTAAATCATGGTAGATTCGGAGACCACCTTTACAGAATGGAAATCATTGATAATAACTGGTGCGACTGTGACAACACCAAAGTAGCAGATTTGAACCATATTTTCTTTGAATGCACAGGAAATGAGCCTCATGTTTCTAATTTAATACAAAGATTAATTTTGGAGGATCAGATATCACGACCAATCCAATTGTCAACATTGCTGGACAAAATAGTTGAGTTCGCAAAATTAGCTAAGGTGATATAAAGCACCACGTAATACAAATTTAGAAAATCTGTGGCTAATGGAGCTTTGTCCAAAACTACCCCCCTCCCTACATACACACAAGAAATATAAAAAATGTTCAATTCTTAATGAGCAGTTCAGTTCCATAGAAGTAGCAAACCACAGAGTACACAATAGAATACATTCTAATAAAAATTAGTTAAGAGTATCAGTTATTTTTTGCGACAGGGTAGACAATTATTATAGCCCTGACCTCATAGAGAAATAGCAGGCTGCACGCAGTCCCGTATTCTGTTAGACAGCAAAAACAAGTCAGAACTGAGCTACGAACTTCCTGTAACTACGACAAAATCCGTTCTGGCAGACTTAATGAACAACAGACAAGGAAAGAAAAGTTATAAACAAAGTAGCGAACGTGAACACAAGAACGAAACGTGTATGTTTTTTTTTTCGAAGCAGCAACTCCTGCTGATGCCTGCCAAGCCACCGCGTGCCAGACCCAAAAGTTTTCGCTTCGTTAACGGAGTTACGGAAGTTGCAGCTAAGCTTGTCACGGTAAGGACTGTAGGTTTTTGTGTTAGTTCCTGCAGTAAACTGATTACAGATACTTTTGCAAAATTGGATGTTGCAGGACTATCTTAAAATTAATACACCGCTAAAAAGTAAGAGGTAACGAAATTTTTTACCGGACTTCCGTTGGAATCGTAACTATAATAAATATATATATTTTTCAGATTTTTTTGGAACACAGCAGATTCAATACTCGATATTGCACTTCATAGTTGCAACATTCTGTACGTATAAAAAACAATATTATATCAAAATAACATAAATAAACCAACATACTAAGAATGCGGCTTGCATACAAATAGAAATTATTCAAGTGGGACTTTCTTGAGCTGCTTTAGTTTATTTATTGGGAAAGATAATTTTGTGTTTTATTCGGATACTGATTCATTTGCTTTATTAGCAGAGCTCACTAGATGGATGGATACAATTTGTATGGGCTATTCTATTTTTGATGTATTTTCTGTCAAATTTTTAGAGTAGAAGTCAAAGCTTCAACGGCATTAACATGATGTTTACACGGTTTGTAACGAAGGGTTGAAAATTAGAGGTTTGTGGTAAGGACACAAAACCCATTACCCGAACATGAAAATGCTTTTTTTCACACCCCAAAGAGCAAGAGAAGCCAACATTTTGATGGGTTACGGTATTAAATGGATGATTCGCAATTGCATTGCATTATGTTTTGTGGTGCTGAGTCTTATTGTATGTAGTATGGCGTATCAAATGGGAGCTAGACACGTTAAAAATCCCCTTTATAAAAGTTAATTTTATGTTTTATTTGGATACTGCCCAACTAAGAATTATCACTCCTATTAGAGTTGCAAGAATGATTATACAGTATTCCTTACACAGCATTGTATACTGTAAGAACATTGCCAAAAACCTCTTAGAACAGCTATACAATCGGAATGGGTTCACCTAATAGGACACTTCAGTCATTTAAGAGGTTGTATAAGGGCTGCAGGTAACAGTTATACAACAAAAGTGTAAGCCCCTTGCAGCCGCTATAGGAGACATTTGCCTCATTGCAAGATTCAGTTTTTGTCAACTATACAACTATTCTGTTACGTGATTCTACTTTATTGCAACCAAACTATTTCTTATGTATTGTATAGACGAAGTGAAGAATATATAACTAACACATTACAGTCATAGTCATCTTGTTTACTTACATATCGGCCATTGTGAATTTCGTACACAGGTATATGATAAACTTCTACACTGTGATATAGGGCTATTGAATTACTTGTGCAGCAAATTTTATTGTGATTATCGTGCAAAGTAGTTACGCAATTTCTACGGGCTTCGTATTTGAATCATATTTTGATAATGATCAAAAGTATGTCTAGACTTTTAAGATGGAAAACTGAACTTATCTGCATTAAATCTTCCACAAATCGTATATTTAGACACAATTACACTAATGTTTATCACTTTATATCTGTACTTTCTAACTGAAACATAATTATTTAATATTAAATAGAGGAATAAATGTTTGGCCAATATGGCAGGTAGTTGTGTATAATCATGACATCGTCCATGTTGTCTTTAGTTTATTAGAATATTTTGGTGTTGCCTGCAGGTGTTATACAACAATTTGACAAATGTCTGAAATGAAATACCGACAGTTGAATGATTTGCCCAGCATTTGTACCAGATCTATATCTTCTGTTTGAACAGTTGATAAAATCTTTTGAACCAATATGCATGTGTTGTTTGTCTTAAAACATTGGTTATGACATTTTCACAAAAATATGGCAGCAGAAAGTTAGGTTATGGTGAAGTTGTATACCAACATATTTAGCATATGTACAGCCTTTAACAGCTACCAAACAACAGTTGTATAAGTGCTTCCGTTGGGAGCAATTTGTTGGCTAAAGTAGTAAATTGCACAGCAAAACAACAAGGCTCGGGTTTGTTTTATAAACGTTACCATGGATGCCACAACACAACCATTTTGACTAACCTGCAAATATGCCGTATAAAATAGTTGTATGAACGTTTATGCATCAGTTAAAAATTTGCCCTATAAGGTGTTGGATAACTATGCTATAAGAATATCTTAAACACCTCATTTTAGAGCAAATATGTTGCAGAAAGCAAATTTGCATTCCACACAACATTAAGCCAGCATTTTGGTGTTCAGGCAAAAACAATAGAGATCTTTTATTGCTGAATGGTTCTTTTACCAAAAGCTTATACCACTACTCTGCTAGTTGGGTGATAGCATAATTCATTTGTTCTATTAGCAGATGTCGCTAGATGGATTGACACAATTTGTATGGGCTGTTCGATTTTTAATGTATCTTCTCTCATATTTACAGTAGAAGTCAAAGATTCAACAGCACTAACATAATGTTTACACGGTTCGTAACCAAGTGCTGAAAATAAGAGGTTTGTAGTAAGGTCACAAAACATATTAGTCGAACATGAAGATGCTGTTTTCATACCCCAAAGAGCTAGAGAAGGATGTTGGTGTATGTAGAATGGCGTATCAAATTGGCGTTACAAGTCATCTTCATAATAAACTGCTCAACTTGATTAGCTGATCATTTCATCACTCATTTTAGCATTACCGTGTGTATAATTTTATTGTCCTTTTGCGGCAAATGTAACCTAAATCTTCTTCTACACGATGCTTTAAAAAGCGAATCTCGATCAAATGAAGGCCCGCGGATCAAAATTGGCCAATCAGAAGCTGTTACTGAAGTGGTGGATCTAATGAACATAGTCAATTTCTTCTCAAAAATATATCTTAAATTAGCAAAAAATTATGCGATCTGTGTTAGAGGTGCCTGTAATTCCCATATTAGATAAAAAAATATGAATCACCTGGTTTCACTAAAAACTAGAAAGACAGTTTTAAACACTGCTCGAACCATGCAATCAATTGATATGATAACAATTACCGAGCATCCACTGAAAATAACAGTATCACACCGCCTGCATCTCCCCTACGTGTTGACGATATTTATGCAAAGAGAAATATCCTCCATAATCCCATTTACAATAAAGGTGTCTAAGTATGCATACAACGTAATAAAGGTGGAGAAAAATCATAGGTGAAATACTTTATTAAGTTGAGAACAGAACAGCAATTACCAGCTCAACCAGCTGTCACATCAAATTGCTTATTGTCTAATCATGCCTCGGTTTTCGGCCATAACTTTTTTACTGTTAGTTGGATCTTTTTGCGTGTGGTCTCATTCTGTGGGTCTCATAAATACCTAAAAATCTCATTTGAAGAGTTTTTTGTTCCTGCCAAGACTTTCGATTGAATCCCAAAATACACGCTGTCTCATTCTTTGTTGTGAAATAAAAAGTCTTCCCTTCAAAAATTGGTGTACCCATTTAACTTGCATCAATAAAACCAGACTTTACAATTATTTCGCAAACCAGGGGTATTTTCGTCTAATATGATTAGACTATTAACGAAAAGTAGTGAGGGTGATGAGGCGGGTAGATCCAAAAAATAAGCATTAGATTGACTACATCGTACTCCATCGGTTGAAATATCAGACGCTTGTTTGTTAATACATATTATTTATATTTATTATCAGCTTGCCATCCAGAAAGATGCCCCAAGAGCGGTAGACGCCAGCAACAGTCTGTCGACACAGTTTCTAATATCGTCTTGCAAAAACGAGTTTTCTCTCCAGCCATTTTTAATCTGTTTCAACGTATCGCACAGACAACAGCACGAAATGCCACAATTATGGGCCATGAAAATTAGCTCTCATCACGTAATCAGCAGTTGGAAATAAAGGTTAATTCACAAGGTAGTCATAGAATTGAATATTTACCCGATGTTGTTGTCTTCAAGGACTTTATTAGGTACAAGTCCGTACTTCAATGACAGAAAGCAGACAATGAATTGTTGGACTCATTGTTTCTTTGTTTCTATTACCTACAGCTTGAATATAATGATTGTTCCGCGTATCAAATGAAAAAATAGGTTCTGCTAATTGAACTAAGTGCTTTATAAAGAATAATGATCCCCGCGTGATGTCCTGAAACAAAAGTTGCACAGATCTTCAAGTGAATGCAGATAAAGGGTTCTGCAAAGTGACATCCACACCTTCATTTGCCAATAAGAATGAGCATCTCTGTATCATCAACATTACCTCATTTTTATAAAGATTAAGTGCCTTAACGACCACCGTTGATTATCCTCGTTTCCGCTTTATGAGTCACAAAACATATTTCCGCGTAGAACAACCAAACCGCCCTAGGAATGACATTTATACTATCGTAATTAAAAGAGCGAGATTGTAGATCACATAAAGACGGCAAACACTTTAGTACTTTCTGCGTATCTAATATCGTTGCATCGATTTCCTTCTAATGCAATCATCTTTATAGGCCATAAAACCACGCGCTACTCAAAGTGAACGCCGGGCGCGAGTGAGGTGGCGATGAATTTAATGCTACGTGAAAGCGATGCCATGCTCCTTATAGTTTCCACTTCTACACCTATATATCACGGTTGCTCACAGTAGCGGCGGCCTGGATGCAAGGGTTGGAGAGCTTCTATTGTACAAGATTAATTATGGGACAAGATATCATGATGGGGTAACGAACACGACCTGATG